>JAVTVY010011390.1:0-55144 GCA_036873755.1 Hanleya hanleyi
CAACACGTGCAGTATGGCAAAGGGGAATTCTGTCGAATTACCTACCTATCTCAACTTAAATTCTTCTGTATTCAGGAATATATCTCTATCTCCATTATATACAACATCACTTGCCTAAACATTTTCCAAGGAGAGTGACGGTCACTCGCCCATACTCGCGTAACAGCTTTTTGAGGTGAGTGATGGCTAGCTCTCCTGCATTTTCCGCACGGCCAGCACTGTATAAATACTGCTAATGATTGTGTTTGACGATTATAATTTCAGGGGATGACTGAGGTATTGATGGAAGATAATCTTAGACAGGAATTACCTATGGAATACAGGATGGATATAGAGGAGGAATTCATTAAAAGAAAACCCAGGTGAAGTAGATGTGAGGGTGTGGTGGACAATGTGATGGTGGGTATGGGAGACGCGAGAGTGTGGATGTTAAGTCATACTCGTGTTTGAAGATTAAGGTGGGAGATGTGAGGGTGTGATAAGAGATGTGGGCATGGGAGATGTGAGTGTTGTGTATGTGTGCAGGTGGGACGTGAGGTGGGCTTAGGGAAGAGAGGGTAGGGAGAAGATGTGAGGTAAAATGTATGAGGGTAGGGATCAGACATTTGAGTGGGAGTAGATGCGAGGGTGCTGTGGAGGATGTGAAGGTGAGAGCAAATGGTGTGAGGGTGGCTCTGAGAGATGTGAAGATGAAGTTGAAGATGTGGGCGAGGGTTGGTGAGCAGGGGTTGGGGTAGTATGAGTGTGAGGTTGGAGGTGGAGCTGTCGGAGTATAGAAGATAGAAACGATCTGGGAAATCCAGAATAGATATAGAGGAGGAATTTATCAAGAGAAAACATGTGTGAAGCTGGGGATATGTAAAGCTGAATTATGTTATTGGATATTCATTTTGGTCGACTCAAATCATTCTAATCACTTTTTATAACCCTGTGAGGTAATGTAGCTAATCAGGAGGTTCGCCACACACAAATGATCAACTATAATGGTTTAAATTTTTGTTTCAATTTAATAGGGAGCGAGCGGGTATATTCCAGTTACAGATCTGTAATGTTGTGAGGAGAGTGTTAGAAGGACGAGCTGTTCTTTCTGATATGACAGAAGATCTCAGTAAAAACTCACCTAATGTCGATTTTCTAATGAGGGTTTGTATTATCTCTCTTTTAATGCTTGGTGAGGAAACCTTCAGAAGTATTTGATTCATTTCTCTTATGAAGGGAAGTAACTATGTATGTGAAGTGTCTAGCTGTGTCAGAGTTGTCTCCCTCTAACCAATGCTGTTGCAAAACACTTAACATTTTCTAACAGTGACTACTAATAAAACAGGTCTTCACAGCTGATTGCATTTCATGATTCCGGAAAAATATTAATTATTTAGTTATTGTTTTTTCAGGTGTTAAGACATGCGATGAGTGGTGCGTCCTATGGTCAGAGGTCCAATCTCAAATGTTTTGTCTGGTAAGTCCACTTCTGATCATTGCACATTGGGAGTTATACACTGATTTTTTTGCTAATCAAGCTATTTTGGTGGTCGTTGAGACCAAATTAGCTATTAAAATATAGTGAAACACTTTTGTATCAAGCGTCACACAGTCCTGGAAACTTGAAAATCCTGGAAATTGAAATACTTCTTCCAGCACTGGAAAGTCCTTGAAAAACTGTCCAACTCATTGAAATGCCTGGAAAATAAATAAAATTGGGATGATCAGAAATCCATGCTGCTGTCTGTAACTTTAAATCGCCCTGACCACAGTCCGGAGAATTTCCCAACAAGTGAATCAGTTGTTGACGTCACACTTCAGTTCATTCATAAATCATTTGTAGTGACTACATCATTATGGTTTATAAAGAATAAGAAGGTCTTGTAAATTCTGGAATATTTATTTTGCTGACGAGTGACGTTTTGATATACTAAAATTACATTTGATCCATTTGGTGCCACTTCCTTATCCAATTGATAATAGGACCGGCTTTGGTTTCTTGATCCCCATTAAATGGAAGGGAAGATAATTTTGGGTAAAGCCCTTGTCCTGTCTGATGCAGGTCAGATTATTCAACTGTAGATGCATTGTCTTAGACTCCTCAAAATCCAAATTTTTCAGGTGGAGGGCACAAAGAACTGACCTCTTTGTCATTATCATTATTTCAAACAAACCAGAAGCTAGGTGTAACAGTATTTTCGTTATTTTCGGATAACACTATCTTAGAATAGCACAAATTCTAGTGCTGAAAATTTGGTCGAGTCCCGTGCGGGATGAAAATTTGGTCGAGTCCCGTGCGGGATCCGAACCAGCGACCCCAGAGTCCGGCACCTAATCGCCAGCACTGTATGTCGGCGATCTAAACCACTCGGCCAATGGGCCTCCCTAGAAGCTAGGTGTAGTTAGCAATATATGAATTTATTTTTTAGCCCACCATCACCAGATGGTGGGCTGTTCAAATCACTTTTCGTCCGTGGTCCGTCGTCCGTGGTCCGTCAGTCCGTCCGTAAACAATTCTTGTTATCGCGATTTCTCAGGAACTACTGCATGGATCTTTCTCAAATTTGGTACATAGGTTCCCCTTGGGGTCTAGTTGTGCAAGATACCTTTTCTGGTTCGATTCGAAAATCCAATATGGCCACCAGGCAGCCATCTTGGATTTCCCCCATGAAACCTTGTTATCGCGATTTCTCAGGAACTACTTCATGGATCTTTCTTAAATTTGGTACACAGGTTCCCCTTGGGGTCTAGTTGTGCAAGATACCTTTTCTGGTCCGATTCGAAAATCCAATATGGCCACCAGGCAACCATCTTGATTTCCCCATGAAACCTTGTTATTGCGATTTCTCAGAAACTACTGCATGGATCTTTCTCAAATTTGGTACACAGGTTCCCCTTGGGGTCTAGTTGTGCAAGATACCTTTTCTGGTCCGATTCGAAAATCCAACATGGCCACCAGGCAGCCATCTTGGATTTCCCCATGAAACCTTGTTATCGCGATTTCTCAGGAACTACTGCATGGATCTCTCTCAAATTTGGTACACAGGTTCCCCTTGGGGTCTAGTTGTGCAAGATACCTTTTCTGGTCCGATTCGAAAATCCAATATGGCCACCAGGCAGCCATCTTGGATTTCCCCATGAAACTTTGTTATCGTCATTTCTCAGGAAGTACTGTATGGATCTTTCCCAAATTTGGTACACAGGTTCCCCTTAGGATCTAGTTGTGCAAGATACCTTTTTCGGTCCGAATCGAAAATCCAATATGGCCACAAGGCAGCCATCTTGGATTTCTCCATGAAGCCTTGTTATCGCGATTTCTTAGGAACTACTTCATGGATCTTTCTAAAGTTTGGTACACAGGTTCCCCTTGGGGTCTAGTTGTGCAAGATACCTTTTTCAGTCCGATTCGAAAAACCAATATGGCCACCAGGCAGCCATATTGGATTTCCCCATGAAACTTTATCGTCATTTCTCAGGAAGTACTGCATGGATCTTTCTCAAATTTGGTACACAGGTTCCCCTTGGGATCTAGTTGTGCAAGATACCTTTCCTGGTGCGATTTGAAAATCCAATACGGCCACCAGGCAGCCATCTTGGATTTCCCCATGAAACTTTATCGTCATTTCTCAGGAACTACTGCATGGATCTTTCTCAATTTTGGTACACAGGTTCCCCTTAGGGTCTCGATATGCAAGATGCCTTTTTCGGTCCGAATCGAAAATCCAATATGGTCACCAGGCGGCCATCTTAGACTGCCCCATGAAATTTTGTTATCATGATTTCTCAGGAAGTACTGCCTGGATCTTTCTCAAATTTGATACACAGGTTCCCCTTGTGGTCCAATTGTGCAAGATATCTTTTCTGGTCCGATTCCAAAATCCAATATGTCCATCAGGCGGCCATCTTGGATTTCCCCATGCAACTTTGTTATTGCGATTTCTCAGGAACTACTACATGGATCTTTGTTAAATTTGGTACACAGATTCCTCTTATGGTCTAATTGTGCAAGATACCTTTTTCGGTCCTAATCGAAAATCCAATATGGCCACAAGGCGGCCATCTTGAATTTCCTCTTGAAACATTGTTACCGTGAATTCTCAGGAAGTATTTCATGGATCTTTCTGAAATTTGGTTCACAGGTCCCACATGGGGCCTAGTAGTGCAAGATACCTTTTTTGGTCCGATTCGAAAATCCAAGTTACGCTTCAAATTAATTTGGTATTCTGGAGTTGTGGCGTTGCATCACAAGAGTCGGCGGATCAAACGGTGGGGCATATTCTATATATTGACTATAGAGAATATCCATACCTTCACCTTCCATATCAAGGAGTTCAAATAATTTGGAATTAAAATGTATTTCTTCAAATTTTAAATCAGCTTTCTTTAGTCCATGCAGTAGCAAGTGAACTGCTCCACCCTTTCGTCTGCCGGCGGGTCGGCTACACGAAGGGACGTCACTCTTGTGACTCAACGTCACAACTCGACAACTGTAGACTACTGCATGTTTTGATCCAAGGGAGATAATCAGGATTCAGGCACTTTCGAAGTTTCAACATTACTGCACAGACCGGATCCCTTCAGTATTAAGTATTGTACCATCTTACTATTTTCGAGCATGGTATCTTAAAAGAGATATCTCAAAATAGCCCAATAAACAGAACAGAATTAGCATTCGTTCCTAATTATAAAATCTTAAGTATGTTTCATAGCTCATGCCAAAGTGTCAAAGAGAGTACCCAATGATGACACGTGCAAAAAAACAAAATAAAAAAAAAATACTACAAAACAAAGGCGAAGGATCCTCCGTACATGTACATTCACTTTCAGACTAACTTTGCTCATTTCTCTTGTATTATAACAACCGACATAAGTACAGTTTCTAGAAATCTTGAAACTCCTGAAACTTAGATTATATCTTGGTGTTTTTCAGTGGCCTTTTTCGATCTTTTTTGCTCAGATTCGAAATTCTGTAAACAAAATTACAAATCAATCGTTTGTTCTTAGTAACAATGGACAAAGAGATCCTCTAGTCATTAGCTCTGTTGGATGATGTAAAAAAGTATAACTTTTGACAGTTAATAATTATGAATATATAATTGATGGGAAAAGTTGCGGACAATAAGATATTATTTAAGTATATTTGTTAATAGTCTGACGTCAATGATGTATCAGGAATTATCACCAATGCACATTTTATCTCAAACAGCCCTTGGAGAGAGAGAGTAGAGATAGTACATTTTACATGTAAAATGAACTTCTCTTTCGGAATTGAGACCCATCTCCGCAGAGGAGACTGTAAGATGGCTGAAAGAGGACAGAGATTCAGAGACACTGTTTGTGCCATGTTGCTGAATGGTGTGCTGGATGACATGTGGCAATGCGGTGACCATATGCCCAATAATAATATGCCCACATACTATGCAGGAAGTTTATATGTGCTGATAGGTGGGTTGGGTTCTTACCCATTTCGGCAGAGGAGACCATAAGACAGCTGAAAGAGGACAGGGATTCGGAGACACTGTTCGTGCCTTGTTGCTGCATGATGTGCTGGGTGGCAATGCGGTGATCACATGCCCAGTCTGCCCGCATACTTCGCAGGAAGCAAATTTATATGTGCTGATAGGTAGGTTGTGTTGTTACACAAATATCTATATGTGTCAGTATTATTATTTTTACCTGTTCAAATAAATATTTTATCTTGTATTTTGTTCATAGGCCCAAAGGATGAATGTAAGATTGAGGAAAGAAATATTATGTTTTATTTCATTTCACATACAGTGTCAATAATTGTAATGAGAAGACCTAGCACATTGATCCTACCTCAGGCCTTTGTGAAGTTTTTTCAAAAGAATATTTGGTTTTGAGGCCCTTTTAGAATTTTCTATGTACATGGACAATTCCTGGAACTCACAAGGTTTAATAAAGTAAGATCCCCTTTTAGTCCCCATCATATATAGCCTGTAGGATCTATGAAGCCAATATCCTATTCATGTGTAACAAGATTGAAGTTACTCTGGATAGAGATAGCATATCTTGTAATTACTCTGGATAGAGATAGCATATCTTGTAATTACTCTGGTTAGAGATAGCATATCTTGTAATTACTCTGGATAGAGATAGCATATCTTGTAATTACTCTGCATAGAGATAGCATATCTTGTAATTACTCTGCATAGAGATAGCATATCTTGTAATTACTCTGGATAGAGATAGCATATCTTGTAATTACTCTGCATAGAGATAGCATATCTTGTAATTCCCCAACAGTAATGCCTCTAATAATTCAATAAACTTGTTGTCCCCCACCAACTAGATGGGGACTTAGAAGCACCTGGCATCGGTCCTTCCATCTTTTCGTCTTTCCGTTACACATTTCTTGTCCAACCATTATGATTAATCAGTTGGTCTGATTGGTCCATCCTTGCATGTGGACCTCTATTTTTTATTATCTATGTTAGTGACATGCTACTATGTGATCTGTCAAGTACGATTGATCTCTATGCAGATGATACAACTATTTACAACCATGCTGCCAATACCAAGGAACTTGAAACACTCTTAGATCATGACGTGAAAGTTATTGAGGGATGGTGTCGTGAAAACAAAATGTACATAAATACGTCCAAATCTTCAATAATGGTTATGACAACAAAATGAATGATTTAAACCTACATGTAAAAATTGACCAAAACTCCAGAATGTCAAGACAGACAAAATTTTAGGCCTTTTTTGTTGATCAAAATCTTAGCTGGCAGGACCATATTGAATCTGTGATAAAATATCTGCCAAACTTAGCATCCTATACAAACATAGGCACCTCCTTAGAAAAGAAGCAAAGCTGCTATTCTACAATGCATATGTTCTCCCACACATGGATTACTGCCTTACAATTTGGAGAGATGCAGCTGCTTCTCAAATGGACCGGGTTTATAAATTGCAGAAAAAAGCAGCAAGACTGATACTGAATGCTCACTATCTCACTCCAACCAAGACACTATTTCAAGAACTCAACTGGACCAGTGTGCATGATAGACTAACTTACCAGAAGGCTGTCTTTATGCTCAAGATCATTCATCATCTATGCCCACCTTATCTCAACTGTCTTTTTCAATATGTAAATAATGTAACAAACCAAAACCTCAGATCAGCCGAAAACAACAAACTACCTTCCTCGACCAAGAACAAATTATCTAAAACAGAGCTTGAGTTAATCAGGAGCCAAGTTGTGGAATTCTCCTGACAAACATCTCAAGGATCCCTCAATGCTTTCAAGTCAAGACTTATGAACATAATCAGGGGCCAAAATATAGATATTTATCGGGGGGGGGATATAGCGATCGCTTTGTCCGTCCATCTGTCCGAATTTCTTGTCCGCGCAATATCTCGGTTAATATTTGATGGACAGGATTGAAACTTGCGTGGAATGTGGCCAGTGCCTCATAGTTGTGCAGCGTAGAAGCTTCTCCGCGTTTCGCGTATATTTTCAACAGTTATGGCCTCTTTTTTCTTCAAATCTTTGTGATTTGGGACTTGTCCGGGCTGGATCTCGGTTAATATTGTATGGACAATTATGAAATTTGCATGATATGTGGTCAGTGACCCATAGGTGTCCAGCGTGAAGTTTCTCTGCTTTCGGTTATATTTTCGAGAGTTATGGCCCTTTGTTTATCAAACCTAAGTGAATGGGATATATTTATTTGTCCAGGTTGGGTCTCAGTCCATAACCGATTTGGACCAGAAAATGGCTATATTATATGTTATTCTACATTCCAAAGCAGACAACATAGGTCCTGAAGTATGAAATTGCCTCAAAAAGAGTGAATTGGGTGCAAAATTCAAAGTTCACTGATCGCTTCATAATTTCACCACAATATACTCCCAAGGAATGTAGGTCTCACATGAGGCACCAGAGGTGCTAGAACCCCTCAGCTCTGTAATATTCTGGAAAAAATTATCAGTTATATCACGAGTGTGTGTACATGTGGCAGAGCAGTGTGATCAACAGCTTGTTGAGCTGCCTCACTAAATGCCATATTGTACATGTAAGCAGCGTTTTGTTCGGGTTTTCTTTTACATTTTTGCTTCTAAGCGCCCAGAACTATATTTTATAGTAGACGACTGGTTATAGTTTCTTCCCCCTCAGCCTAAGCCCGACGAAGTCCAAGTATGGCTATAGGGTTCCATCAAATATATTTGAAATTTCCTTTGGAAGGTAGTTTCAGTTAGCTTTTATCAAACAGAATAGCTTTGGGACATTTGAAGAAGTTGGAACCACAATGATCACGCACGCGGTCATTGTTGTTGTAAATTGCGCCTGGCGCACTTTCGTTATCAAGTTCGATTTAGAGATTTAATTCTCCTTCAGCAAAAACGTCTCATAATTCGTTTATACTTTACATCTGAAGATATAACCCCTAGCACAAGGGCGTCGGAAGCGGTACGGCATTGCGCAAAAAAAAAATAATAATAATACGAAAGAAAGAAAGAAAAACGAAGAAAGAAAGAAAGAAGAAAACACAAAAAAAAAAACAAGCTAGAAATGCAAGCAGTTTTGATAGCTTCCAAGTTGAACAAGACTCGCGGCTCTGAGCACCGGCTAACTATCTCGGGACAATTTTGATCGTGCATGGAAGATAACATGTACGTTCATATGCATGCATGATGCCGGTTTGGTATTCACGTTGTTTTATCAAAGAAACAAGAAATTAATTTTCTTCATACGAATTCCGTTTTTCGCTTGTCCAATATGTCATAGGCCTACACGCTATATGTTGTTTCTGGTTGCATGCTACCTTTACAGGTCCGTACTCGACCTTGTATTTCAAACAATATACGGCCTAACGAGATATGGTTAAAACAGGAGCTCAATAGCGCCTTATATGTTGTATCACCTGAACACCCTATTCATTGCCTAAATCGTAAACCTGCTTCAATTATTGCCTTTAAACTCCATTTAAATGCACAATCAAACGTAGAAAACGGAAGTTAAAAATTGAAAATTATCTCCCCTAGGAGATAGAGTTATCCGCCCCTAGGAGAGCTCTCACTCTTCCCAACGTGGTTACCATAAAAGCCAATGCACATCCCATTCTCTTCCTCTTTCTCCAGTTTGCTCGAGCAGTGCACATCTAGGGAAGTGTTAGAGGCAATTTTACAACATTAGTTGTTGTTGTCTCGCTGGTATATCCTTTATCAAGTGTTGAGTTTTGTTATTGATTCGGAACTTACTTACTGTATTATGTCGGAAGTTCCGTCTTGTATTCCTTGTCGTACGTGCGGGAAAAATGTTTCCCCTTTAGACGCTCACACAGCTTGTTTTGCGTGTAAAGATTTATGTTACCGGGCGTCCACGTGCGCGGAGTGTGTATTATGGAATCCGGCGGCCTGGAAGAATTATGCCCAGGCCCGTCGGGCTTTTCTTTTACATTCTTGTGATGACCCGTCTTTGTCGGAGATCGACAGACGGGTCTTAGAAATTTCTTTAGTTAATGACTTGAAGTCTAATGAAGATCTTGACCGAGCTGGTCAAGACTCAGTGTCTCCCGCGTCAGTATGCATACCACCAAGCGGTACAATCCTACGCGATGATAATTCTAGGTTACTAGACAGCTTGACCCGGTCTGGAGACTCATTGTCTAGGGCCGATCCAAAATCAGTTCCTTTGTTACGGTCAACAAAGACCAGATCGGTCTTGGCTGGCCATTCTATTGTCCCCGACAAACAAAAGAATTCTGTGCCCCAGGTTATTTCACCATTACCTATTGGTTCTCCACATGTATCTAGAAGGAAGAAATCAAATAAACGACGTCGCATGTCAGTTTCTCCTTTGCGGGTTAAAACTAATTATAGTTTTCCTAATGCTGGAAAATCTATGGAAGGGCGTTCGGTTCTTCCATTGAGTGTTCAGGTTGCGAACTTACGATCTCCAGTTTCCGCGATTGTTGATTCTTCACTTCATCATTCACATACTACGACTCGACATTCACGTAAACATTCACGTTCTCGTACACGACGTTCGGATTTTCCATCTTGTCGGTTGTTTTCACCTGTTCGTGATTCTGTTGCGTCGGTTCGTCGGTCTCGATCCCCGATCCGTAGTTCTCGTCCACCGGTTCATTTTGGTACCAATTTACGGCTCTCCCGCTCGCCGGTACGCCGTTCTCGTACTTTGACAGTTCATTCACCTGATTCTACTCACCGTTTACCACGGGTTTCGGCTCCTTCTGATCAAGATTATCATCTTCATTATCATCGGACGCCTTTCCTTGACCATGCGGTGGATCATGATTTATCATCTTCGCGTTCTCAATCTCCGGTCTCTTCGAGTTCGTCGGATGATTCGTCTTCCTCTTGGGAAAGTTCGGAAGATACGTCGAAGATGGATTATTTGCTGAGAATGCAGGCGCTTTTAGCGTTGGTTCCGGATATGCCCGCCCCTTCGAAGGTTGTTCCATCTAGTAGTAAGTGTCGGACAGCAGCGGATTCTGCATTCATGTCTTCCAAGCCTGTGACTCCTCGTACATGCGCTCCGTCCCCAGCGTGGGTGGATCATTTAGAGAAGTTTGATCGTCAATTACAGGATGACAATAAATTCAAAAAGCCTCGTTTCCGGATTCCCCATGACCTTCATGATAACGTTTTACCTGACAAACCACCCAAACGTGATCGAGATTTACCTCAGATTTCTAAGTCATCGAAGTCATCTCCACTTTAGTTCAATACCAATTTCGTGGAGAATATCCAAGAGATGTTATTGGTAATCCAACGTGCTTCCTCAGTCGCCAATTGGCAAGCGCAACGCAACGCCTTACTTAAGACTGTCATACATGTGATTTGTTTTGTTTCTCACCAAGCTGTTCCATCTGTATACTGTGTTACGCTTATAATTCAGATGGACTTATGCACTAATTTTAATTTCTTCTCTATGAGAAAATTTTAAAATTTAACTAGCGTGAGTGGGAATCTATTGGTCCGGTCAAGGTTAAGCCTATTGACACGTAAGTCGTGAAGTCTTCTATGTTTCTTTCTACAAGTTTGTATTACCAGTACAGTCTACTAGAGCATCAAACTGCTCTTTAGTAATGTTTTACTGTTCTGCCGCTTCTCGACAAATTGGTTCGTGTTAGGTCATTTCAAATTCAAAATTTTTGAATAACCTCCTGCCGGCGAGAGACCTTAAATGTTTTCCCTCTCTTCGGGAATTTAAAAATTCTTTAAGGATTTGTTTTGGTTTTCTGGAAAAATCTTTGTTCTGGATGTCGATTGTGTGACTTTTTGGTTATTGATAGTAACATTCTTGTAAATGTTTAATATTCTCTCCATATAAAACTCCAGTACTGAATTTCATGTACAGGAGACAAATTACATCGGGAGAGGTCATAATGTAACCATATTCATTGACACATTATTTAATGTTCACTGACACAAAGATCCATAATCCCATTTATCTCATTGAGCTTACATTTGGTGATTAACGCTACAAACATTTAATATGTTCATCTCTACTGCGTTTAAAGAGAAGGAAAATTTTATTACATTCGACTTCGGGGTTACTGTTTGCAACGCCCTTCGGTTACGTCGTGTACTTTTATAAGTTGTATCCTGCTCCAGTTTGAGCATGTATATACATTAAGTTGTTGTGAATTGGGAAATCACTACGTTGTTTATCATATTACACCTTTGACGGCATATTCATTACGCCGTCATGTGTCTCTCATACACCTGTGCGTCGTTCTATTACATCGGTTAGACGTTTCCGGTACGCCATAACGCCGTTTGTCACGTCATTTCTTCATTTGCGAGATGCATATTTTATATCCATTCATCGGCACCCCTTTGATTCTTCATCGTCGGTCATCGGCGGGAGGGGAAGTCCGTTCGTTTGGCGTCATCTTTCCACTTGTATCAATTCTTCTCGGGTTTTTCACATTGTGATTTACTTAGGTTCGTCGTTACTCTACGGAGAGAGTCCTGTCCAGACCTTGTTGTTTTCCAGTCTGGAGTTCAGAATATCAAAATTGTATTACAATCAGCAGTATTTGGTCAAATACTGTTATATGGAATAGGTCTTTGGATTATGGACGTGGATATTCTCTTAGGATGACGGCGGGAATGTGAATGACGGACTAGTCGCCTTTAATTGAATTCAGCACAGTGTTGTTTTACAATGAACCATGTTGACTTTAACGCACAAACATTGTGTTGAGATCCATTTACCTTAGGATTGTGCGTAAAACAACACAATGTTTTCGTGGTGTACTTGGACAGTTTTTCCGGCTTTCTCCATCAAGTACTTTATTCCTGTATAGACCGTTACACCAATGGTTAGACTTTGACTTTATGGTTCTGTCATCAACCTTAAGGTTGTTTATTATATGTAGGACCTTACTTGCTACGTTCCTACATTGGTCCTGGTGCCGAGGACGTGATACCGTCCCCGATTCTATTTCCCTCGCATTGACTTCCTCCTTCACCTTCACCAGGATAGGGAGTTTCATATTAGCACCATGGAGGGCTATCGATCTGCTCTGGCTAGCGTGTTACGTCTTACCTTTGGTACCGACTTTAGCCTTAACGATTATATCTCTGCGCTTATTCGCGCCTTCGCATTACAGTCGCGTTGTACTCGCCAACTGTTACCGAAATAGGATATCGGTGTGGTTCTATGTGACCTGATTTACCATCTTGGGAACCCTTAGAGTCCGCGTCTATAGAGCTGTGTCTTATGACACGGCCTTTGTGGCAGCGTTTGCTTTGACGTCCAGAGTGTCTCATCTTTATGCTCTTGAAAGATCTTCTATGACCTGGACAGCGGATTGGTCTTGCATTCTTTTCGGCCCATTCCTGAATTTATTGCCAAAAATGAGTCTGTTCGTCCAGGTCCGTGCGCTCAATGTCGTACTCCATTCCTGCGTTGTCAGACTTTGTACATGGCCTCGGGGTCGATCTTCTGCCAGATCCTGTTTGTGCCTTCCGTCACTATCTTACTCGTACCGATTTCGTCGGCTACGGTTATCATATCCCTTCGCCGGTCAGCAAGGCTTGATATTTAAAAAAGCCGCGTAGTTGAAGAAGACCATAAAATAGTCTTATCAATTGCCAGAAGGTAGATTTACTATTGACGCCCCCACTACTGGCTTCCATTTCGTCTAATGTGTTTCGCACCATCGCTACTCATGGCCTTTATGGAAGAACTTGTCCCTTCATGATATTGTCCAGTTCTTGTGTCTGGACTGCAAATTCCACGTTCACAAATTTCTATCTGTGTGAAAATCTATCTATCTCTTGCAGGAAACAAGCCTATGTTTATGTATACTTTTGTCTTTTTGAATTTGGTGCTAATACTGTTATATGGAAATGGAATAGGTCTTTGGATTATGGACGCGGATATTCTCTAATGGACGACGGCTGGATTATGAATGACGGACTAGACGCTTGTAATGTCAGTGCAGTCAGATAGTGTGACCACGCTTAGGCCACTAAGGGCTACCTAGCATGTGGTTACTTCTTTCAAGAAGAGACGGGGGGCAGAATTTGTCTCCATTGCAGCAAGGCAGCCATCTTGCTCCAGGGAAGCTAGCTCAAATAGGTAGAGCGCTCGCTTTGCAGGCGAGAGGTACCGGAATCGATTCCCGGGTTCTCCAAGCCAACAATTGTCTCAAGTATGTTTCAATTTTAAAACTTCATCATGATCGTCTTTGAAGGAAGGAATAAGTCGGATAGACGACCATGGACTCTCTAATCATCAATCTAAGTGGTCTGACACTTTGAGAGTTTTAATCTTTGCCTTAACTACGGTTTTGCTTGTGTCTTTCAGCTTGAAACTGACTTTCTTCTGGATGATCTCAGCTGTGTGTCCTACGCTCGTCTCACAGGACAAGTTGGACGTAAGTCGTTGGTGGATTGAGAATGGCGTGGCTTGGCGCCCTCTGAGACCAAGAAGACCTAACAACCCGAGTGGTAGAGGATCCGGACATCTTGGTAGAGTTTGCATATCACACCACGAGCACAGCTACATGGATGAAGGCACTCAAGAATAAGTATATTCTGTATCGTATCCATGATTTACCCTTTTAAGGGAAGAGACTCAAAAGATAAGTTAGATTAGTATCTTCTATTACTACTCCATATTACCCTCGGCTTTACCGGCCAGGTTTCTTTTGTTGAGTTTTATGGAAGAACCTGCCCCTCCTTGACATTGTCCAGTCGTGTTCTGGACAGCGAACTCCACGTTCTCCAATTTCTATCTAAGAGATATGTCAGTCCAGTCAGATAGGATGACCACGCTTGGGCCGCGTATAGATGCCCAGCACGTGGTCAACTAAATTTTTAAAAAAAAAGGAGGGGGCGGCATTTTGTATCATCGCAGCAAATTTGCAAATTGCTGTATCATCTCATCTCGTTCATACTATATAGTCCACATTTGATTGATCACATATTGAAGGAAGAAATAAGTTCAGATGGACAACCTTGGATCTTCTAAGAGATGTCGGACACTAAATCATCACTCTAAAATGCCTGACTTCATGGTGAGTGTGATCTTTACCTTAATTGCGGTTTTGATTGTGTCTTACAGGTTGAATCTGACTTCCTTCTCGTGATCTCAGCTGCGTCATCTACGATCAACTCCCAAGAAGCAAGTTGGACGTAGATGTTTGTGGACTGAGAGTGGTGTGGCTTGGCGACCTCTAGGCACGGACCAGTTATGCTTCACCCGGACTTAGGAACAGCCAAGAAATCTGAATACAGATAAGCCTTACCAAGTAGACCCAATAGCCCTAAGGGTACCGGTCCCTCCTCTTGGTATAAATGGCTACCCGAGTAGACCCACCAACTCTATGGGTAGGGGTCCTTTCTCGGGAGTAATACTTCCACACCATGAGCACAGCTACATGGTAGACAATCAAGATAAGTACAACTGTATCTTATCCAAATTTTAACCTTTTTTTAACGGTCATTGACCAGGGTTTCAATTGTTTGATTATTGATGTCTGATATCCATGTCTGTGTCTTCCCAGCGGTTACTTAGCCTAACATTGAATCTGCTACTTGGCCGAGGTTTCCCTCCTTCCACCTGTTGGTACTGAGGCAATAATTGAAGCAGGTTTACGATTTAGGCAACGAATATTAAACATTTAAGAACAATGTTTCTATTCGTAACTAAATCAAACCTGCTTCAATTTAATGCGCCCTCCCGTCCTTCCCCTCAGACCACGGCCTAGTTCACTACTGGTCTCGGTTATAATGAGAAAGAGGGAGAGAATGGGATGTGCATTGGCTTTTATGGTAACCACGTTGGGAAGAGTGAGAGCTCTCCTAGGGGCGGATAACTCTATCTCCTAGGGGAGATAATTTTCAATTTTTAACTTCCGTTTTCTACGTTTGATTGTGCATTTAAATGGAGTTTAAAGGCAATAATTGAAGCAGGTTTGATTTAGTTACGAATAGAAACATTGTTCTTAAATGTTTAATTTTTACACTGTTCTGGCGTATCCTATCGGGAACAAAACACTGCTCAGATGCTCTCTGTGAGCGCCATTTGGTGACTTTTTTTATATAAAAAGCGCTAACACTGCGAGGGGGTACCACCCTCTCAGGCTCTTCCCCTGCATGCTTGGTCGCTTTGCTCCTTCTCGAATTGGTCCTTCGCTTTCTCGCAGGCCCTGCGGAGTGTTGGAAATGGGAAGTGGGGCGAGGGGTCTAGTGGCGGCGTTAGCTCCCCCCTCCTCATAATACTGCCGCAAGTACTTCGTTCTCCAAGTAATTCCCTGCAAGTAACTGTAATGACGGGCGGGGTAGAGGGGTTTTCTCATTTTGTTTTTTTTTCTTTTTGCGTCCCTTGTCCATGATGTAATTGACTGTTAGCAGTCATGGCCCGTTATAAAAACTACGAGCGGCAGCTTTATTATTGCAGAAGTATAGCTAGCTAAATTATGAATGTAGACGGCGTTACTTCTGCAATGAATTTATCAACACCTCATTGCCCATTAGAATTATATCGGTTACGTATACACACAATGTGTCTAGGTTACGGTACTTTACTATACATATTTTTATTTGTAATTCAGCA
The DNA here is from genome assembly GCA_036873755.1 of Hanleya hanleyi. NCBI lineage: Eukaryota > Metazoa > Mollusca > Polyplacophora > Lepidopleurida > Hanleyidae > Hanleya > Hanleya hanleyi. The sequence goes on from JAVTVY010011390.1 coordinate 16,049, forward strand.
TCGCAGAAAACCACCAGCGTTTTCATGGTAAAAGAGTTAGGACAGAACTAAAAATACAATTGAATGTAGAGTGATTTTATTCGCCAGAAGGCGCTCAGAACGCGTCTCCACCGATCTAGACCCCAGGAGCTTCCGGGGCCTAGGCGGCCCCTGGACCCTCGCCTAAAGTGCTATGATAGTGGCCGTACCACTTTCAATTTGCTTCCGACGCCCCTGTAGCAAGTAAGTCGCTAGTTCAATTTAATATGTCACATCAAGAAAACAGACATACATCACCTCAAAGTACCGGTAAAGATCGGCTGCTGGTTGTCACATAAATAATGAAGTCTGCAATAGGAGTTTTAGCGTGTATGGATACCTGAACTTGCTACTTATACTATAAAGGTGAAAGTGAGAGCGTGGAGAGCACTGATCATTCGGAAAAAAAGGAAGGATAATTTGGTATTCAGGGACAAAGCGGGCAATATTCCATTGATATTTCGAAAGCAGAATGGAGAGAAAAGTCTGATGAAAAGGGAAACATATGAAACGGGCTGTAGAACTACCTTCAGTTATTCTTGGAGCAGTTTTCATTCGGGTTGTATCGGGTACCTTATTCAGCAAAGACCATTCCATTACCCGAGGCTTCCCGATTGTCAGTAGAATTTGACCAAAGCATAATTCATTCATAAAACTTGTTATTTTAAAAAAATTTTATAAAATGATTCCACTATATCAATAACCCAAAAGATACAAAAGGCACACCTACAAAATACATTCTGTACTGGATAGAAGTTTTGAGCACCTGCCTTCAGTAGTTTTCAAGATATGGAGTGTTAATGAAAATGGTAAGGACAGACAGAAGGACGGACAGAGGGACCCACAACAATACCCCTATGCCCATTTGGGCTGAGGGGTAATAACCAGATCACATTTTCGGATTTGGCAAAAGCCCTAGCTGGCAACCATCGAAACATCGTATTATCACTTGTTGGTTGAAACTTGGAATATGTATTATGTGAGGCATGCCAAACAAGAGCCCAAGGGGCTTCAATATACGCCCGTATATCTGGAATTACATTGGTCCAAATTTCAAGGATGTTTACTAGCCTTGATTCCAATTGGTAGCTATCAATCCAGAGAAAGCTCTACATTTCGTGCTTCCGAGAATGTAACATATATCACATCTTAGACTGAATGATAAACTAAAACGAGCTTAACTCTTGGTAACAAGTTGACCTTGAATCAAGAGTCAAGAGCTCATGTCCAATACTGAAATTGACAATAGTCAAACACAAGAAAATAGTAGTTTTCCTGCAAATGGATTCCTTTCAGGCGAGAGAATTTCTCATGAACAGGGCTGCACAAATTGCGCGAACAATATAGGTTTGGTTACGCAATTTTCATCATGCGTAACCCATTTTCAGTTCACTTGAATTACGGATATTATAGTATACAATAGAGATGGGTTATGCAGATCAGAGAAGGGTTACCCAAAAAAATTTAGGGTAACCCATATTTGGGTTAAGCAGAATTTTCAATTTGTGCAGTCCTGATGAAGGAAGAAGAAAGTGATGAAGTAAATATTTGTTCTTGAGTTAATAAACAGGTATGAAGTTCATAAAGGACCCCTCTGCCCATTAAATTAGTAAATGTATGGTTTTAATTTCACAACAGTTTAACTAAATGTACCTGTTTCAAATAAGGGAGACAGCTCCACAGGACAAATGTCTTATACATGTATGGGAGAGAACTCTGAATATTCCAACCTACATGTAACACAAAGAGTCAGCTAAATTTGATTCAGTTTTGGGGGACTGTGACCTTGACCTTTGACAAATTGATCTCAAAATGTATGGCTCCTCTTTGCCATGCGAGTAAGGTATATCTCTTGAAACTAGAGATATCACATGGACAACAAATGTTAATGGATGAATGGACAGAACGCAACATCACATTACACGACTTCGTCTTCAACAGGCATATGAAAATGTGACTTAATGATTTCCTGATTTTGGGGTCACAGTGACCTTAACCTTGACCTAAATTTTGGTACACGACACATCGTCTTTCCTCAATGTATCAGTGAACACAAAAAAATCATGATTTTTATGAATTTCATGATTTTGGGGGTCACAGTGACCTTGTCTATTGACTTGGACCTAAATTTTGGTACATGACAAAACGGCTCCCTGTAATTTCTCAATGGACTCAAAAAATCTTGATTTTTAACAATTTCACGATTTTGGAGTCAGTGACCTTGACCTTTGACCTTGACCTACATTTTGGTAGGGGACACATCGTGTCCCACTAATGTATCTACTGACACAAAATGTTGAAAACGACGTTAAATCCTACTCACTCACTCTACTGACACAAAAAAAAATGTTATTTTTTAATAATTTCCTGATTTTGGGGTCATAGTGACCTTTGACCTTCAACCTTGACCTATTTTTTGGTATGCGACACTTCATTTCTCCCTATTGAATCCACTCACAAAACATTAGAAATTTTTTATGATTTCCTGATTTTTCGCTCACACTGACCTTTGACCTCTGACCTCGACCTATACATTTGGTATGCAACACACCATTCCCCGCTAGGGCATCCACTCACCAAAAATTAGAACTGTAGATAGAAAACTGTCAATGATCAATGATTTCCAGATTTTAGGTAACGGTGACCTCTGACCTCGACCTCAATTTTGGTACGCGACACATCGTCTCCACCTAGTGTATCCACTCACAAAAAATCGCAACTGTGGATAGAAAACGTTCACAGATATAGACCGGACACGTACACTTCAGTGCTTTCCTGTTTTTGAGGCCAGTGATCTTTGACCTCTGATCTCCATGTTGATTTTGGTACGCGACACATCGTCTCCCCATAGGGTATCCACTCACCAAAAATTAGAACTGTAGATAGAAAACTGTCCCAGATACAGACCGGACAGACGGACGGAAACCGCCATCACATAATACGTCCGCCTTTTGGCGGGTGTATAAAAAAGTGACTGAAACAGAATTTTTATAATTATCCAAATTAGGCCTCCATCAACCAATAAAGAACAGAACAATGGCGGGGCAGTGTCGGATTAAAGTGGAAAGGGGGGGTGGGGGGGTTTGGGGGGCATACAATTGAGCAATCTCTGATTGCTTCCTTCCTGTGTTAGTGTGATTAATGGCTGGAATGTCCCTGCCATATCATTTACTCATTGTTAAATCTATTCATACACCTGTATATATTCTATTCTGTTATGTATTTTATATTATATTTCATGTGATTTGTTCACTATTATCTCTGGAGGACCTCCGGGAAGAACAGTTTTTATACCCCCCGACACGTAGTGTAGGGGGCGTATACTGGTTTCAGCTTGTCCGTCCGTCCGTAACATTTCGTTTCCGGAGCATAACTTGACAACCGCCAGTTGGATTCCTCTCAAATTTGGTATGCAGCTACCATACCATGAGACCTTGCTTGGGATTGCGTTTGGCGCATGTGCGTCTACAGGTGGCGCCACCTAGGGTCATTCCGTAACATTTCGTTTCCGGAGCATAACTTGACAACCGCTACTTGGATTCCTCTCAAATTTGGTATGTAGCTACCTTACCATGAGACCTCGCTTGGGATTGCGTTTGGCGCATGTGCGTCTACAGGTGGCGCCACCTATGGTCAAAAGTTTCTCATGTCAGTCCGTAACATTTCGTTTCCGGAGCATAACTTGACAACCGCTACTTGGATTCCTTTCAAATTTGGTATGCAGCTGCCATACCATGAGACCTCGCTTGGGATTGCGTTTGGCGCATGTGCGTCTACAGGTGGCGCCACCTAGGGTCAAAAGTTTCTCAAGTCAGTTCGTAACATTTCGTTTCCGGAGCATAACTTGACAACCGCCAGTTGGATTCCTCTCAAATTTGGTATGCAGCTACCATACCATGAGACCTTGCTTGGGATTGCGTTTGGCGCATGTGCATCTACAGGTGGCGCCACCTAGGGTCATTCCGTAACATTTCGTTTCCGGAGCATAACTTGACAACCGCTACTTGGATTCCTCTCAAATTTGGTATGTAGCTACCTTACCATGAGACCTCGCTTGGGATTGTGTTTGGCGCATGTGCGTCTACAGGTGGCGCCACCTATGGTCAAAAGTTTCTCATGTCAGTCCGTAACATTTCGTTTCCGGAGCATAACTTGACAACCGCTACTTGGATTCCTTTCAAATTTGGTATGCAGCTGCCATACCATGAGACCTCGCTTGGGATTGCGTTTGGCGCATGTGCGTCTACAGGTGGCGCCACCTAGGGTCAAAAGTTTCTCAAGTCAGTTCGTAACATTTCGTTTCCGGAGCATAACTTGACAACCGCTACTTGGATTCCTCTCAAATTTGGTATGTAGCTACCTTACCATGAGACCTCGCTTGGGATTGCGTTTGGCGCATGTGCATCTACAGGTGGCGCCACCTAGGGTCAAAACTTTTTCTTGTCAGTCCGTAACATTTCGTTTCCGGAGCATAACTTGACAACAGCTAATTGGATTCCTCTCAGATTTGGTATGTAGCTACCTTACCATGAGACCTTGCTTGGGATTGCGTTTGGCGCATGTGCGTCTACAGGTGGCGCCACCTATGGGCAGAATTTTCTCAGTTGGTCCGTAACATTCCATTTCTGGAGCATAACTTGACAACGGCTGATTAGATTCTTCTCAAATTTTGTATGTAGCTGCCATACCATGAGACCTAGCTCAGGATGTTGCATATGCGTCTACAGGTAGTAAGTTTAATATTTCACTTCCCATTTACTTCCTTTTCCTCTTCAATATGGTTATCCAGATGACAGTAATTCGCCTATCTGTTGCAACAGCCCATTTCAAGTCTACACGGTTCTAGTGGTAACAACAGTTAGGTAAAACACAATATGCCTGCATAACCCCATTCTCAACAATCATTATTAACATCAATTTTCTGAACCACAAATCCATTAAACTCATCTGAGTATCGTCACGACACATGCATAGACAATCCGTTAACCGCACTCCAACCGAGCGAGGTCTCATTGTCAACCAGTTACATACTGTGCCGCCACTCATAACATGTATACTTATATTCCTCTACAAATACTCGTCAATTCCTATCAAATGTGCATCCGGGGGGTATCTTGTAAGCATGCTTACTGATGATTTCCACTGCCACAATCCCATTCAGCTTACTCGTGAAACGTTAACCACCCCCATGTATCTACCCTTACTGTCCAGAAGTGTCTTTGAAGTAACTTTGAAGTGTGGCCATATTTCAACCTTGAAGTGCAAGGCTCAGAGTCAGAAGTGTGCTTGCAGTGTGGGTATTGTTTTGTAGCAATGCCATATAAGGGCATTGAAGTCACAATGAAGTCACAATGAAGTCACTTAGAAGTGTGCCTCAAATATTTTAATTAGGTACTGCAAAGGCACTTCATAGACACTTCCACAGAAGGGTAACCTTCATAGGCACTTCTGAAGTGCTCTTGAAGTACCTAATTAGAATATTTGAGGCACTTCAATGTCCTTATATGGCAAGTCACTTCATCCACTCTTCTACAGAAGGATACCTTTCATATGCACTTCTGAAGTGCTCTTGAAGTACCTTATTAGTATCATAGCAAATCCGTGTGATGAAAAGGTATGTAAAGCCACGAGATATTTACTTTCCCAGAAAAGAATACACAAATATATATTTGAGCACAGAAAGTTTTATTCAGAGAAAATACAGAGTGAGACAGAACAGTACATCATAAAATATTTACAATAAACCGCTAGCACAAATCCTTGAGGCAAAATACAGCAGTTCTTTTTTTTTGTATGCATTTACATGCAGTCTTTGGTATGAGAATTTATTGCAGTATTATTATTCAAGGGTGACCGTGTTCTTTTCCAACTTGAACTTGAAGCAGCAGATCTTTTGAAGGATAGTTTACTTCAGTTGCCCTGAGGTCCACTCGGACGTAACCCAACGCTGAAACCCACCAGTCTGAATTGTGAACTTCTTGGCCTGTGGCGATAAATACATGCATATAATTAAAACCTGATCAGTTGTATATATGGTTCCATATGACATGCAATCCAGTTTTTTTTGTTTTTTTTTTAATACACTCAGGATGATTGAATAGGTTGATTACCATAAAGGGTAAAGAATGGAACACATCCCTACGATTTACAAAAGATTGATGAAGATGTCTATTATCCTTTCTTTAGTACTCCATGATATACAACAATGGAGATAAACCGTTTGTGTGATGTTCTAGCCAATATACACTATGAAGAAATCAACCATACCTACATGTAGGTGTGCTCATTAAATTTCCCATCAGTCGAGTGGCTGCTTGAAGTGAGCCGAGTTCCTTGTTGCAGCTGTATTCTGGAATTATGAAAGTATTGACAAAGAAGCCATTAGAAACAATCATGTGGATTTTGATAATTTGTCTTTTTTTAATTCCTGGTTCAACTACATCTTCATGCAAGACTTCAAATAACAAATAAATGCTTATTAACTACAAATTGTATTCTTAAATTTTTAAAATGAAATAAATGTATGAAATGAAATGTTCTCATTTCTCAAGATGTGGGTAAAAATGTACAATTGAAGTGTGAAGATCTTTAGCTTTGGTATATGAGCAGTGCAATCAATAGACAAGGAAAATATAGCCTGTTATAATGATAAAAATTAAGTCTAATCATAATTGATTATACTTTTTCTGATTACAGCTAAAACAGGTAATGCTAACATTTTATTATCAATATATTCTAAAACTTATTTCTTTACCATTTTGTCAAAAATCTGGTATGGGAATATTCTACATTCTGCAAGGAAAAAAATCAATACAATTTATGAATCAATAAAAAATCAAAACAACAAGATAATTTATTTAGAGCTACCATCCCCCCAACCAGTTAAATCCACCTGTTTTGACATGAACTGAACAGTTTTGTGATAAAAATCTCACCCTCAGGGGATTTCCTCCAGGGTGCATGCCAATCTTCATATGAGGTCCCCAAGCCTGGTGTTTCCAAGCTGACAATTCACCCAATCATAACAATGGCATTTAATCCACACTGCCTTGATCAACCTGGATAGATCTGAAAGTGATATTGGGACAGAGATATGGATATTTCGCCATGTTACATGACCCATTAAATTTGACTGCAATTATAAGGTGGAGTACATTATAATAACCTGCAGTCCATATAGCAAAATATTTATTGAGGCCAATATCAATTTTTTAATATGTCAAGGGAAACTTGTTGATAAAATACATAGCTGACACTCTCAGGTCTACATCACTGTTCAGCTCAGTTCTTTGCTTATTAAGTTATGAAAAACAGAAAAATTTTAGTTATATTTATAAGTTACTTACCATATCACTAGCTGCTATCATCACCATCTGCAATACAGTTCTTCAAACCTCCATAGTTCTAGCTTAACAGGAATAAATCCATCTGATTTCTGCAGTTGGAGAGGTCAGCCATTTTGATTGTTATCGTCTGGTGGCGCCCCCAGTGTTCAATTAAATTTTCAAGGGCAGATAACTCCACTCATTTTGGCAAAGACAGTTCAGAATATAAAGACTATTAGAAACAGAAATTATATATATTATACTTAGTGATAATGATGAAGAGGATAATATAAAGTATTCTTAATAATGGGTATTTTTTTGTTACTGACATTATGTTAGAACTGATTCTTCTAAAAATATTTTCCCATTTTGTCCAATTTTACTATAAAATCATGGATTTGGAATGACTATAAAATCTGAATTCAACAAGATTTCTTATCTAATATGTGAGAGACTGGTGTTATTAATGTCTTTATTCTATTCAAATAGACACCCATAGTACTGATCACTTTAAAATATCAAAAAATATGTTCACAGTTCTGAGTAATATGTCAGTAACCACATGTGAATATTTTACACAGTTGTAGCTATTTTGAAATGTGAAGTACAAATCTGATGTTTGGTGGTTTCATTGAAATGAGATTTGATGTCACTGAGTGAAATCAAATCAGCCAACTTTAAGCTGGGTTATTCCCAGAGCTAATTAATATAACTGGAACTTGTAAACATGTAGTTCTAATTTATAATGTTATGTTACTGTAACAGTTTGTGGGAAAATTCCAATAATCTAGAAATCCTATTGGATTGAATCTTATAGGATTTTTCAGAATCTACTATAATAGGATTTTTTCAGAATCTTATAGGATTTTTCAGACTCTTATATTTTAGAAGCTCATATGATTTTTTAGAATCTTTAGGATTTTTCAAAATCTTATAGGATGCTAGAAGATATTTTTTGCAAGGGGAAGTCCCCCAGGTTATGCTATATAACTGACAAAGTCCAAGAAGTGTCTTTGAGGAGTACCTTAGATTATGCAGAACAAAAACAAAGTCTCAGAAGTGTCTCTGAAGTCCCCTAAGTTTTGCTGAAAAACTGACAAAGTCCAAGAAGTGTCTTTGAGGAGTACCTTGGATTATGCCGAACAAAAACAAAGTCTCAGAAGTGTCTCTGAAGTCCCTCATTTTTTGTTATGAAATTGACAAAGTCCATGAAGTGTCTTTGAGGAGTCCCTTGACTACTGCCTTTTTCTAATGAAGTACCTTTGAAGTGTGCCAATATTTTTCTCTGTCGTTGAAGTGCCTTTCAAGTGTACTCTTCAGAGGCACTTCTAGGCACACTTCACATGAAGTGTGACACTTCTGGACAGTAAGGGTATGCCCTTACGGGGGGTATCTTGTAAGCAGCCTTACTGATCATTTTGATCAAATGTGTGCATCCCTCAGACTATGCTCTAGTTGTAACTGACAGTTGCCCTCGATAAATAAAGTTATATATATATACCAATCAACTTCAAACTTGGAGAGTGTCTTGATATTGGTGAGAGGATGATTGGGATTGCTGTTCAGGTATCTGTGTAATTCAAGATGGCTACTGTTAGCCATCTTGGATTTTCAGTAGTTGGATTTTTAAACATTTATTGGCTGACCAATAAGTCAAGAACTATTGAACCGATTGACTTCAAACTTGGAGAGTACCTTGACATCAGTGAGAGGATGGTTGGGTTTGTTTTTCAGTAAGGGAGCATATAAAAAATCGGAACGTTCCAATGAAACATTTGCGTCCAGTATTGGATGCAGCCACGTTCCATTTTCAGCTACTGGAACGTTCCACGTTAGATGAACGTTCCCTTTGAACATTCTGTACAGAGGAAACGTTCCTGCCGTACAATATTTCAGTATATGATTCCGGACCAATGCAGATCGAGGAAGACGATTCCGGAATTTCTGTTTGCATTGTTTATTACAAGAATAATTTTGCTGCCGACTATGTAAAGAAGTCCTGGGTTATATTTTACATTGCCCTTTTTTGTCAAGAGATATTAAAAATTTTTCAAAAGCCTATAGCTAGAGCATCAGAGCTCAACTGATTTGGAAGTAATTTACCAATTCGTATCAGTTCGGTACGATAAAATAATGCTGTTTCACGAGTGAAATTCATAAGATTTATAACAACAACAAAATGCAAAACGAAACTACAATTCATAGACTCGACAAAATGGAAAAACTGCCTTGTACCGTGGTAGGTGGAACATTCCTGCCGAAAGTTCCGAGTTACTGGAACATTCAACAGTGGACATTCTCTAGGTCAATGGCGTGGTTCACTTGGCTGGATATAGGAACAAGTGATAGGGTCAAACTCCAAGCATCATGTTTTAAATACAAGTGACCTACATGTACCTGCATGCTGGGAAGAAGCATTTGTTGACAGAGCAGATGGAAATCAGTTCTGTGCAATTGGTCTGCACAATATAATTGTAATCCTTTCATAGTCAGAATTTGAAACTTCACAAAAACTGGGATGTACTGACAGCATGTATATAATATGATGACACGAGAGGATACATGCCAGCATAACTCCAGTCCATCTAATGATGATGATAATTACATTGTATCCCAAGAATGATTTTTTGTCATTTACTGCTGAAGAATATGCTTTCCAAAATCCCCTGCTGAAAAAGTAAAATATTTTGCAAATATTGGTGAGAAGACATTCAGTTTCATAATCAATAAGGAATTTGTCACATATCTGTCCCAAGTTATTTTTCTTAAATATATACATATGTTACATGTACAATTACACTAATTCACTAGAGATAATTATGTGGGACTGGACAAATTGTGTGGCTCTTCGCCATGGGACTGCACCAGAGAGTTAGTGGAATTATTTCAACAGCCTATTTTGCCATCTGAATAGCCCCGTTTAACTTCCGAAGGCTCTAGTTTATTTAGACCTTCAACCAAGAAGCCGATTAGTGTATTCATGTGCAAGGTACAAGTCAAAACTAAAGTTGTTTATCACATCAAGGGGAACAACTTATGCCAATCCTGTAACATCAAGGGTAATAACTCCTGCCAGAAACAAGTCTTTAGCTGTCATCAGCCATCTATCAGTTTACTTCTACAAGCAATAGTCTTCAGTTACAGATTTCATATAACAGAAGAAACTCCTATTTCACAGCCTTTACTAATGGATTTATTAGAAGTACTCCCTAAATTATATGAGCATTAAACTAGATGTACTCATACTGTATCAATTGTCACAGTTTATCCTGCTGGAAGGGAGAGATAGTTGGGATGGAAAATGTTATATATGGTTTATGGTTCCAGCAGTTAAGTTTCAATAATATGGCATTTAATATTGGAATAGAGTCATCCCCAGGTGACATGGGGTGCAGTAAATGGTGACACATACTTGCAGAATAAATGGCCTGTGGTGAGTGCAGGGTTTAGCCAAAAAAGTCCAACCAAACAAGCTATTCTGACTTGTAGGAATGGTTTACTGGCTTGTTGCCACGGGTCAATCAATCTATATTTGGTTCTTGACAGAAAATTAATTAAGATCTCGAAATAGACCGCCATTGAATATTGGCGAGTTCACCGGATTAGTATCATGGGCTATGACAGCTAGAGGTCAATTCTTGTTGGACTATATCTCTGTCCTAATGAATCCAGATTGTTCTCTTTCTTCTGATTTGCATTATTGCGTTCCTTAACTTTTGAACAAATTGACTGATCCTCTCAAATTTCACCAGGATAACTATGTAGTATTGCAGATAAGACATACCAAAATTAAGGTCTAAACTCGAGGTAACTATGGCATAAAAATCACAAATTACCATCCGGTACCAAGATTGAGGAGAAAAGGACCTAGTCAAAATTTAGGCAATCACTCTATTAACATGATTGTGGTTAATTTTGATCAACCTACTGGTACCTAAATTTCCTAAACTCCAGTGAAATTCAATAGTTCTTCCAATATATGAACCATTTTTCCAGGTCAAATAAATTTCACATTCAGCATCACAAGCAATATTTCTAGGTATAGGAAATGTATTCCATGTGATTAAATTATTCAAGATTTTACCCGATTGTTTAAGAGTTCACAACCAACATATAGAGGTATTTGTTGTGCACTAATTTACCGCTGGGACAGGAGTCAAATCCCTGAGATTGCGAAGGGGTTCTGACAAGTCATGAAAGACATCCCAGTGGTAAATTAGTACATAACAAATACGAATACGATTAAGGTTTTGAATCCAATTCTAACCAAAATATTATTGAAAATGGACCAATCAATAGAAAACGCGGTCTCCTAACAGTTTGCTCCTTGATGCGACTGTTACGTTCACCTCCCGCCACAAAACAGTGTTGCCAGGCTTGCACGTGCAGCAGTCATTGACCTATTTATTACTTTTGCAAATGAGCACAAATCGACAGACTGTGCAGGAGTCCCCGTACCGCACGAAAAACATATGTAAAGGACTGCCTGGATTTCTAGTGTAGCTTTATGAAATTTATCCACATCTGCCTACCTCCTTTCTGAAGTATTACGAAGAAATATTCGTAAGGGGATGACGCAGCTGGCATGATTTAGGCTGACCTAATATGCCTCGCACTCACCATATGTATGGGAAAAAACGTATGGTAGACCTGATAAGCATTTTGTGAACAATAAGCCATAAAAATTAAATTAAATTATGTAATATTTTTTGTACAGATTGGAAGAGCATTTACAACTAGATTGGTTATGTATTCGGTTTCTATACAGTATATTGCAGGGGCCGCGGAGCAGGAGGCTGGGGGCAGGGGGCTGGTGGGGGGGGCCACTTCTTGGGATTGCAATGTTATAAGTCCTATCTTCGATAGCACCAGTCCAACATTTAACATGGCCGTTATAGAGTTCAGCCCCCCCTCCCCCACTTTCAAATGTGCTTGGCGGCTCCTGTATTGGGGGGAAATATTGTGTTATTGTGGGAGGAGGTAAACGTACTCACACAATTCATGAACAGAGGGTTTTCTGTAGCAAAAACCGTAGCAAAAATTGCTGGGCTGTAAAATTTTGCCCTATATTATATAACATGTTTGCACACAACATGCAAGAGACTGAAGGTTAGAATTGTTAACAACACTTTATTCAGAAGATAATGATCTCCATATCAGGGCTTGTTTTTCCATGGGAATCCAATACTGGCAGCACTCACAGAAAACAATGCATGGGAATTCAACAGATTCCTGTACAATTTTAAGTACCTGTATACAAATGATGGCTTTGAATTCCTGTAGATTTGGATTCTGATCATCTATTTGGATTCCCATGGCCGATTGTGACAAAATAAGCAAGCTCTACATATGTCTGAAAACTTACTTCTGAGTGGAACTAATATCCACAGCAGAAGATATTAATGCAAAACACATGGCCTTTTGTATAAAAACTTTATCTGATAATACTACATGAGTAGAATATGAGATACCGGTACACATGTAAATTTAATAGAAATTTTATGTATGCGTAATAATATATACATGAAAGATTCTGTGTGTGAGTTGATATGAGTTGAGTATTGGCAAGGTTGATGAATGTATATCTCTGAACTGTATCAATCTGATCTGTACTAGCCCAATTATATCACGAGCATTTATTGTGGTTTATTTACAAACACCAAAAAGCAAATTTTGATAGACATTAAATTTCATGTTGGTCCATGGAGAAAGTTGCAGGATGAAATGTTGTACCACAGTGATATAGTCCTACGACTAAATGTAGATTACACACCTCATTTAAATATTAAACTCGGATCGGTAACACATGAACCCAAAATTATTTGCAACCCACACATTATTACCCTGTATATTTGTGTTACAACATATCTACACATTGTTACTCTGTATACTCGTGTTACAATTTCTCACATCACTGCAGCCAAAAACAATGTGATACACCCATGTGATACAAAACCTGTATCACACCCTTACAGTTTGCTAACTATATTTTTGGATATTTTCCAACATTATTTTGATGTGAGAAATAAATTATAACACTCGTGGTCATTTATCTGATTTTTATCACACTCGTTTGATAAAACACATATGAAACTCGCTAAAGCTCGTTTCATATGGGTTTTATCAAACTTGTGTGATAAAAATCAGATAAATGACCACTCGTAGTGATAATCTATATGTATCAACGCATTATTACACTGTATACTTGTGTTACAATGTATCTACACATGTGTATCTACACATTGTCACTCTGTATATACTTGTGTTACAATGTATCTACACATTGTTACTCTGTATATACTTGTGTTACAATGTATCAACACATTATTACACTGTATACTTGTGTTACAATGTATCTACACATTGTCACTCTGCATATACTTTTATTACAATGTATCTACACATTGTTACTCTGTATATACTTAGGGGCCCTCCGTGGCTGAGTGGTCTAAGGCGCTTCGCTGGTGACCGCTAGCCTCACACCGCTGAACCGGCATGGGTTCGAGCCCAGCTGGTGCATGTGTGAAAGTTTGTCAGTTACTTGCCGAAGGGCTGTGGTTCTCTCCGGGTACTCCGGCTTCCTCCGCCAACCAAACTGACTGTCACCATATGAGTGAAACAAATTTGAGTGTGACATTAAGCCAAATTCCCTCCCTCCCCTGTATATACTTATGTTACAATGTATCTACACATTGTTACTCTGTAAATACTTGTGTCAATGTATCAACACATCGTTACACTGTATATACACTTGCAACAATGTATCTATATATATGCATGGTAACAGTAATTTATGTACATTACAATGTATCTATATATGGTTACACTGTATATGTTTGTGTTGTAATGTATTTAGCTTGGTTCATTGGCCAATGATGCAGACCTGAATAATATATGTGCAAATGTGAAATGTGTTTAACTTTTTTATCATCATGCAGTCCCAGTTCTCCTATTTCCTGATTTGTGTCTCACCCATGCAATCTGTCTCATCATCAGTCATGATCATTTCATACAGTTCTAATAAAATGTTTCTTTCCTGATTCATGACCTGGCTTCAAACTAACATGAGGCTTGTCAAAGAACAATCTATCCGATAATATGGCAAGATATCTGATTTTAATCACAAGTAAATGAAAAGATAATGTTATCTGATAACATTGAGAGAATGTTTTCATGGCTGTATCTACAGTGGAGTTATGATGCAATAAATATCAAATAGCAAATGGCAAGCATTTTCACACTGCTAGAAAGTTGAAATGTAATACATCTATTGTCCCTGTATCAAGGGCGTCGGAAGCGGTACGGCAGGTACGGCCATGGCCGTACCACTTTTGCGCAAAAAAAAAACAAACAAAAAACGAAAGACAGAAAGAAAGAAAGAGAAAGAAGAAAACACAGAATAAATAACAAACTAGAACTGCAACAGTTTTAATATCTTCCAAGTTGAATAAGACTCTGATCGGTCCAGAGCGCCATTGAATTCGTTAGCGGCTCTGAACACCGATTAGCCCTCTTGAAACAATTTCGATCGTGCATGGAAAGGGAGAGAGAGAATTAAGATTTAATGTCGCGTTCAGCAATATTTCAGCTTTATAGCGACGATGAAACAAAATTCCAAGTAATCCAACCCATTAAAACATATACACGCATTAAAACTTATGCAACAAACCGATTTCTCTCAAATAACCCAAGATGCAACCCTCCCTCACCCTTTTGCATCCCTTGTCCATGAAATAATTTCCTATTAGCCGTCATGGCCCGTTGTAAAAACTACGAGCGCCAGCTTTACTATTGCAGAAGTATAGCGAGCTAAATCATTAATATAGATGGCATTACTTCTACAATGAATTTATCAACATCTCATTGTCCATAAGAATTATATCGGTTACGTCTACACAATGTGTCTAGATTACGGTACTTTACTATACATAATTTTTTGTATTTCAGCATCGCAGAAAACCACCATCGATTGCGTTTTCATGGTAAAAAGATTAGGAAAGAACTAAAAATACACTTCATTGCAGAGTGATTTTATTCGCCAGAAATCGCTCAGAACGCGTCTCCGGCGATTCAGACCCCAGGAGCTTCCGGGGCCTCGGCGGCCCCTGGACACTCGCCTAAAGTGCTATGATAGTGGCCGTACCTCTTTCAATTTGCTTCCGACGCCCCTGCTGTATGCATGTATATACATATAGCTTTACATACCAGTAATGATGAACTGGTTCACCAACAGCTATATAACTCTTTCCCTGCCACATGAGCAGATGCAAAATGTAATGGTGAGGGTCCAGTCCAAAAAGCTCTACTTCTGTGACAATTTGACCTACGCTAACACAGTCCAGGAGAATACACAAATAAGTAATTTAGCACAACGAACATGTAAAATAATGTTTCAAATGTTTTCGAAAATAATATACCATTGTTCATCCATTATTAAGGAATACTCTATTTAATATTTGCCCAGACTCTGTAGCATCCTACTAAACACAATCAATTTGTATATATTTCCAGTACATAGTAGAGCATTCAGAAACTCCCATGCAACATAGAATAGCTTCAAAAATATAGGCAATCTGATTAATCATGCATAAAAATACAGGCAATCTGATTAATCATGCATCAAAAACAGGAAATCCGGTAAATCATGCAGTTAAAACACTAGTATATATTGCATGGTTGGGTTTTCAGCTTAAGTTATGAACAATTCCATGATATGACTTGTGAAGGCTAACTCTGTCAATTGATGTAAATTTGTTTGAAAACTATTCACTGTAATAACTGACACCAGGACCTTGCAGCTATGGAAGGGATATACACTATATATACATGTAAATGGCATATGTTACATTTGCATGTAGGACATTTAGTGGAATATAATCTGATAACTACATGTTACTTCAGATATAATGCAATGAAGTTTTTAGGATATAATACGACAGACAAACTGAAAAATCAACGTTAGTAGTAATTGATTCCAGTCCAACATCCTGTCCCAAGAAGTACTGGAGCCACTTGTTCCTCTTATTTCTTAAATATTAAATTGTTATTTAGGATGTCTCATTTCAGAATGGGGTACATGTCTCAAAGACGTACCACTGGGCATTTATTCCGTATCAGTGACTACGTATTTACATAGAAGTGCCCTTACATGTCCACGTGGTCATGGAGTAGACCGGGCGTGGCTTGAAAAAATGTGCAAACATGAGATGACATGATCAAAAATGTTTGACAGTAATGACAGTTTGACAGTAATACACCGTCACTCTCTCTCCCCCGCCCCCGTGCTCACATAATAATATAACTGGCGTGTTGCGAAAGCATTTCGCACTCTATCTGTCAATCAAGTGATCAAAGCGGACTTACACAGAAATGGGCGTTCAAAGACATACCCTGGCAAGCTTCACATCATTTCAGGGAGTTGTCTCCCCTTTTCAATATTAAATAAATAGACTCGTGTACATTTTATGAATTTCCTGAAAGTGTGCAAGAGAAAACGAGAACATTTGCATATGGAGAGGGAATACCCATGAAGTAATTTGGGATAAAAACTGGGTTACTCCCACCAAATTGTAAGGCAAGGTCCATTCCTAAGACTTGGGCCATGGCCTATAGGCATGATAGGCAAGAAGCAATATTGTATTGGCCTTTTAGGCTTTACATTTTGGTTGTGCCATCATACCCATTGGCCCCTGATTGTTCCACCATTTCAATGTCTGCTTTGGTCAAATCATTGTCATCATCAGCAAAAATCACTGGGTTATCAAATGCATTCTCTGCCTTTGAGAGATCGGTATCAAAGTAATGATTTGTTTGAACATTGTAGGTGTTCTCGTCACCGGACACCCTGTAACGGAAGTGGTAGACGAAACAGAAAATTAACAGCAAGCCGAGAAGTACTGCTCCAGCTATAATACCCACTATGATATTCTGACGATACTTGTCGATTAGGTCCTTGTAAAGAGGGCCCGAGAGATTGATGGCTTTCCTCATGACAAACTTGTAGTCCATCTCATGGTCATACACATCACAAAGATACAGGCCATAGTCCTCAGCTTGAACATTCTTCACGATGAGGTAAATGTTTTCTATCCCATCCTCTTCCTTAAATTCATATTTCATTGGATCCGCCTGAATCTCTACCTCATTCCTTATCCATTTTAACTTATTACCCTGCTCTGTCATATAGGTAAGTTCTGTGTCGTTACAGCAGAGCATGGCATCCTCTCCATTGTACACACTGTATAACCAGGAAGTTTCTTCCGCAATGACTGCAGCCAGTCCCACAACCAACAACAACAATGGAGCCTTCATTCTGGGATTTCAATGATCGATCTGCAATGATAAATTTGAGAATGTATCAGTATTTCTAGGCTTTCGTTTTTATTATGACAATCCAAAATTGAGAGATAGAATGTGAAATGTAGTGTCCTATTCAGCGATATTTCAGCTATGCAGGTATGGGCTGGTCTAATTAGCAGGCTACAATAAAACGGGAGTACACAAGAGTTCAGTAGGAATATTAAAAAAATATTTATTCTGATCTATAAACAGGTATGAAATACAATGTACTTAATGTGCAATGGATGAATGTGATGTCATATACCCTAAAGGGTGATGTAAGATATAACCTAATATAACAGTGATGTTTTATACCCTAAAATAACAGTGACCAACCAGTTTATTATGTTGCTATGGTGTCATTGTATGTCTGATAGCAACCATCAGGTCACATGGATAGCAATTACATGTGGCACCTGGCCCATTCCAAGATGTTGTGATGAATTACTGACATCTCCAAAGAATGATAGTTCTGGAGTGGGTGAGTATCACGACGTTGGATCCGATTCCTTTTTCACACCCAGGAACCACACAGGTGGGGTTCTGCTTGGGACACAATTTGAATAACCTCAGCATAATTGTTCCATCAATGAGCCGGTCTTATAGATCAATATTGATTTCCAATATTAAATCACATTTTACAATACACAGCAGATCAATGGAACTCCCAGGTTAAATCATATTTCCATC
Organism: Hanleya hanleyi; assembly: GCA_036873755.1. Lineage (NCBI taxonomy): Eukaryota > Metazoa > Mollusca > Polyplacophora > Lepidopleurida > Hanleyidae > Hanleya > Hanleya hanleyi. The sequence continues at coordinate 34,420 of JAVTVY010011390.1, forward strand.
TAATAGGCCGCTCTCCGAGAAATTGTGCTACCGGCCACAGCATTGATAACACTGTGACAAATTGGGTTAGATGCAGGATTGGCTTTTTTTAAGATACTTTTCAAATTTCCTATACTTTAACATGGTGCTAAATAGCATACTTGGCAATATTGTGCAGATATTTTTGCTAAACTTCGCAGTAGGCAGAAAAGTGGGTTACTTTAGTAGCATCTATATTCAATATTTAGCACTTCTATAATCTAGTTTAATTAGAATATATTCGCATTAAAATATCTGTAACACCGTGTCGGAGAAAGGACAATATATTCAATATTTAGCACCTTTATAATATTATCTAATTAGAATAGATTCGCACATAAATATGTAGCTGACGTCTGAGAACAGACAATATATTGAATATTTAGCACTTTGATAATATCATCTAATATTAGAAGAGATTCACAGTTAAATATCTAGCTGGCGTCCGAGAAAGACAATATATTCAATATTTAGCACCTTTATAATACCATCTAATTAGAAAAGATTCGCACTTACATATGTAGCTGGCGTCTGGGAAAAGATAATATATTCAATATTTAGCACTTTTATAATCTATACTAAATAGAAGAGATTCACAGTTAAATTTCCACAAGAGCCTTTTCGGAGAAATGACAATATATTCAATATTTAGCACTTTGAGATTCGCATTAAAATATCTGTAACACTGTGTCGGAGAAAGGACAATATATTCAATATTTAGCACCTTTATAATATCATCTAATTAGAATATATTCGCATTTAAATATGTAGGTGACGTTTGAGAACATACAATATATTGAATATTTAGCACTTTGATAATATCATCTAATTAGAAAAGATTCACAGTTAAATATCTATCTGGCGTCTGGAAAAAGACAATATATTCAATATTTAGCACCTTTATAATATCATATAATTAGAAAAGATTCGCACTCAAATATGTAGCTGGCGTCTGGGAAAAGACAATATATTTAATATTTAGCACTTTTATAATCTATACTAAATAGAAGAGATCCGCAGTTAAATATCCACACGACCCTTTTCGGAGAAAAGACAATATATTCAATATTTAGCACTTTTATAATCTAATATAATTAGAAGAGATTCGCATTAAAATATCTGTAACACCGTGTCGGAGAAAGGACAATATATTCAATATTTAGCACCTTTATAATATCATCTAATTAGAATATATTCGCATTTAAATATGTAGGTGACGTTTGAGAACAGACAATATATTGAATATTTAGCACTTTGCTAGTATCATCTAATTAGAAGAGATTCGCAGTTAAATATCTATCTGGCGTCTGGGAAAAGACAATATATTCAATATTTAGCACCTTATAATATCATATAATTAGAAAATATTCGCACTTAAATATGTAGCTGGCGTCTGGGAAAGACAATATATTCAATATTTAGCACTTTTATAATCTATACTAAATAGAAGAGATTCGCAGTTAAATATCCACAAGAGTCTTTTTGGAGAAAAGACAATATATTCAATATTTAGCACTTTTGTAATCTACTCTAATTAGAAGAGATTCGCATTAAAATATCTGTAACACTGTGTCGGAGAAATATATTCACTATTTAGCACCTTTATAATATCATCTAATTAGAATATAATTTGATTGTTGCAATCAAGTACCAAAGAAAGATGTTGTTTTTGGCGTTTTGCTTCTTTCGAAATTACAATGAAAGGGACCGATTGTCTCCGAAACACCTTCGGTCATCATTGAGTGATTGGTTTGTTGTGCCAGTAAGTCTGAATACATGTCAGCTGTCTGCATCAGTGAGGTTGCCTTTATATCGCCCGTTCTGTAGGCACCAATCAAGCATTACCTGGGACTCTTAAACAGCCTATATACCAGCACATGCGCGTTGTTTAACCAGGAAGAACGATAGAATAATCTGTTATTGTCTGAGTGGAGTTGCACAGACCACAAATGAAAATATACTTGCGACTGTCTTAAAAATCCTTACATAACAGCGCATGCGCGTTGTCTAACCAAGAAGAACGATAGAATAATCCCTGTTATTGTCAGAGAAGTTGCACAGACCAGCAAATAAGGTGTAGGATTGCCTTAAACCTCCTTATTCACCAGTCCATGCAAGATTGAGAATATGTAGCATTTGTGCTAATTATACAATATATTTTCTTTAAGGAGAGGCAATCGGACAATTTGGAGCTGCGATTTAAAAGAAATATCCAATATTTATCATGGCTGCAATTTAGAACAAATATTCAATATTTAGCATTTGTGCTAATTATAGAGTATATTTTCTTTCGGGACAGGCAGTCGGACAATTTGCGTTTGCGAGTTATCATAAATATTGAATATTTCTTCTGGCTGCAATTTAGAAAGAAATATTCAATATTTAGCATTTGTGCTAATTATACAATATATTTCCTTTGCGAACAGGCAAGTCAAAGTGCTAACTAGCAGTAATCCTAGAAAAGTAGCACACTCCTTTCTAAATATCACTGATTTTAGAAATTATTTGCAAAGTAGCAGATCTGCTAAATAGCATGCGAGACAATAATAACCATTCCTGCACCTTAATGGACAAATCCTGGTAATAATGAAATGTATTAACAGAAGTCAGAGTAGGCCTACATTCAAGGCAATACACCATAGTTGTGATATTCAGGTATAGCCACATTAAACTGCAACACATCTAGATACGGGTCTTTACCTGTAAAAATATGGACCCATATAAAATCACCAATCGGTATGGTGAAAGCTATCCTTAACAGAAGTCTGACAAAAAGTGCAATAAAATACCCTAACACTAAACTAATCAAAATCTTAAGAAAATGACCTGACTATATGTAATTGTCAAAATAATTAGAGCTGGTCACACAATTCAAAGATGTCTCTAAAAGAAGTATATTCTGTTCAGTACATGTGTCATTATATAGTACAAAATGGAGTAGGTAAACCAGGGTTACATGGTATCATATATAGTTACATGTATAGCGGTCGAAATAAAACTTCGTCAGTGAGTATTTTGATCGGAAGGAAATCGTGCTTGTCAACACCGGCAGCTAACGTGAACGTTGCGTTGCCTGTGCCGATTTTTACTTGCTCCAGACAAGCGCTAACGTCTAACACTCGCGAGTTGATCGAGTGAATGCAACAACAACAGCAATGATTTTGCTTGATAATTTGTCAGAACAATTCAACATTTTCATTTGGGAACTCGACTTATCTCTTGAAGAACACAATATTTATTCACTATAACTCAGTTTTCGCGCGTGTTTGGCGCGCATTTTCCCATGGATAAAAACTCATTTTTTGGGGGGTAAAACTCAATTTCAAAATTTCTCAAAAACTCAATTTTTCAAAGTCGAGTTTTTAATCTGGGTAACCCACAAAAAAGTTGATAAAACCCTCCTGCTGTTATGATCCTTAAGAAAATATTGTTCCAGCAAATTTAATCTCATAATTGAACGTTCTGTTGACATTTTACTTTGAACTTCCTAATAGTGGAACAGTCTGGTGGCAGAAATGAGCCCACTGAGTTAACATCAGGGAGTAAGGACATTCATCTTGGCAATGCAGAGCTAAAGGAAGGAGACAAATTTGTCACTGTCATAAATGTCTCGCAATCGAAAAAAAAATGTGTGTTCAAATTCTCCAATGCATGGAAAATGGAGAGACTGGTTGGAATATATGATGAGAGTATGGTGAAAAAAGTTTCAGTAGGAGTGACAAGCTGAAGTACCAGGGTGACAAGTAAAAAAAATAGTTACCTGTCACAGTGACAAGTAATTCTCAAAAAACATTTCGACCCCTGCATGTAGATCACAACCATCAATCAATAACAGCTCGAAATGGAACTGGACCTGCAGATTAGGGTATATATTGTTTGGAAACAGAGGGGTAATAACCCGATACTAGATGATAAACTTTGCTAAACTTCTATCACCTGAATATCACAGCATTTGTTTGTAACATCCACATGTTAAGTAAACTATCAATAATGAAATACTGTATTGTTAACGAATTTTAAAAAGCTGGACTGGACTTGAAATTATTTGATTCATCCCCTTACAAAGAATATTCACAATATTTATCATGTTCAAGTGTGACAGCATACACAGATGGTGACGAATATGTATCTTGATTATTTACTCTTTTGCAGAGAATGAATTCCATGTTGGATGAACTGTTTGCAGTTTAACTAGGGAAATTGTTGATGCATGGGCATCGAAACAACTTGATCACCATCTGAGACCATGACTGGCTTTCTCTGTCTACATGTAGCAATGCAAACCGACAAGTCATGCACATATGGGAGTGATCATGAATGTAACATTTCAAGAAAAGGCAGTCACAACCATAGTCCAGGATATAAGTTTTGAGATGTTGACAACCATGCTACTCTCCATATTTGATGTGCCAAATAGTGGAAGCTTGTGAGCCATGGTAGGATCAGACTGGCAGTGTAATGTGGGAAGCGATCTCAAAACTTGTGAGCCATGGTAGGATCACACTGGCAGTGTAATGTGGGAAGCGATCTCAAAACTTGTGAGCCATGGTTGGATCAGACTGGCAGTGTAATGTGGAAAGCGATCTCAAAACTTGTGAGCCATGGTAGCATCAGACTGGCAGTTTAATGTGGGAAGCGATCTCGAATCTTGTGAGCCATAGTTGGATCAGACTGGCAGTGTAATGTGAGAAGTGATGTCAAAACCGTGAGCCATGGTAAGATCAGACTGGCAGTGTGATGTGGAAAGCGATCTCAAAACTTGTGAGCCATATGGTAGGATCAGACTGGTAGTGTAATGTGAGAAACGATGTCAAAACTTGTGAGCCATGGTAAGATCAGACTGGCAGTGTAATGTGAGAAGTTATGTCAAAACTTGTGAGCCATGGTAGGATCAGACTGGCAGTGTAATGTGAGAAGTGATGTCAAAACTTGTGAGCCATGGTACGATCAGACTGGCAGTTTAATGTGAGAAGTGTTGTCAAAACTTGTGAGCCATGGTAGGATCAGACTGGCAGTGTAATGTGAGAAGAGATATCAAAACTTGTGAGCCATGGTAGGATCAGACTGGCAGTGTAATGTGTGAAGTGATGTCAAAACTAGTGACCCATGGTAGGATCAGACTGGCAGTGTAATGTGAGAAGTGATGTCTAAACTTGTGACCCATGGTAGGATCAGACTGGCAGTGTAATGTGAGAAGTGTTGTCAAAACTTGTGAGCCATATGGTAGGATCAGACTGGTAGTGTAATGTGGGAAACGATGTCAAAACTTGTGAGCCATGGTAGAATCAGACTGGCAGTGTAATGTGAGAAGGTATGTCAAAGCTTGTGAGCCATGGTAGAATCAGACTGGCAGTGTAATGTGAGAAGTGATGACAAAATTTGTGAGGCATGGTAGGATCAGACTGGCAGTGTAATGTGAGAAGTGATGTCAAAACTTGTGAGCCATGGTAGGATCAGACTGGCAGTTTAATGTGAGAAGTGTTGTCAAAACTTGTGAGCCATGGTAGGATCAGACTGGCAGTGTAATGTGAGAAGAGATATCAAAACTTGTGAGCCATGGTAGGATCAGACTGGCAGTGTAATGTGTGAAGTGATGTCAAAACTTGTGACCCATGGTAGGATCAGACTGGCAGTGTAATGTGAGAAGTGATGTCTAAACTTGTGACCCATGGTAGGATCAGACTGGCAGTGTAATGTGAGAAGTGATGTCAAAACTTGTGACCCATGGTAGAATCAGACTGGCAGTGTAATGTGAGAAGTGATGTCTAAACTGTCCTAATTATGAAACTAATAAGCAGCACACCCGCTGGTGTTTTGGGGGTTTGGCGGCCATTTTGCCTGTTTTTATACGCCCGCCAAAAGGCGGGCATATTATGTGATGGCGGTTTCCGTCTGTGTGTCCGTCTGTCCGTCCCTCGTGTCCAGTCTATATCTGGGACAGTTTTCTATCTACAGTTCTAATTTTTGGTGAGTGGATACCCTATGGGAAGACGATGTGTCGCATACTACAATGAAGGTCAAGGTCAGAGGTCAAAGGTCACTGGCCTAAAAAAACAGGAAATCACTGAAGTGTTCGTGTCCGGTCTATATCTGTGACTGGTTTCTATCCACAGTTGCAATTTTTTGTGAGTGGATACGCTAGATGGAGACGATGTGTCGCGTACCAAAATTGAGGTCGAGGTCAGAGGTCAAAGGTCACCATTGCCTAAAATCAGGAAATCATTGATCATTGACAGTTTTCTATCTGCAGTTCTAATTTTTGGTGAGTGGATGCCCTAGGGGGGAACGATGTGTTGCATACCAAATGTAGGTCGAGGTCAGAGGTCAAAGGTCAGTGTGACTGAAAAATCAGGAAATCATTAAAAATTTCTAATTTTTTGTGAGTGGATTCAGTAGGGGAAAATGAAGTGTCGCATACTAAAATATAGGTCAAGGTCGAAGGTCAAAGATCACTGTGATCCAAAAATCAGGAAATTATTAAAAATAACATTTCTTTGTGTCAGTAGATACATTAGGGAGACACAATGTGTCGCATATCAAAATGTAGGTCAAGGTCAAAGATCAAGGTCACTGTGACCCCAAAATCTTGAAATTGTTAAAAATCATGATTTTTTGAGTCCATTGAGAAACTACGGGTAGCCGTTTTGTCATGTACCAAAATTTAAATCCAGGTCAATAGACAAGATCACTGACACCAGAATCAAGGTCAAATGTCAGTGTGACCTTAAAATCAAGAAATCATTAAAAATTACTAATTTTTGGTGAGTGGATTCAATAGGGGGAAATAAAGTGTCGCATACCAAAAATTAGGTCAAGGTCAAAGGGTCACTGCGACCCCAAAATCAGGAAATTATTAAAATTAACTCTTTTTTTGTCGGTAGCATTAGGGGGACACGATGTGTCACATGCCAAAATGTAGGTCAAGGTCAAAGGTCAAGGTCACTGTGACTCCAAAATCGTGAAATTGTTCAAAATCATGATTTTTTGTGTCCATTGAGAAATTACGGGAAGATGGTTTGTCATGTATCAAAATTTAGGTCAAGGTCAATAGTCAAGAAATCTTTAAAACTTACTTTTTTTGTGTCAGTAGATACATTAGGGGGACATGTGTCACGTACCAAAATGTAGGTCAAGGCTGAACGTCAAGGTCACTGTGACCCCCAAAATCATGAAATTCATAAAAATCATGATTTTTTGTGTCCATTGATACATTGACGGAAGACGATGTCGTGTTCCAAAATTTAGGTCAAGGTCAAAGGTCAAGGTCACTGTGACCCCAAAATCAGGAGATCATTAAGTCACATTTTCATATGCCTTCGAAGACGAGGTCATGTAATGTGATGTTGCGTTCTGTCCATTCATTCATTTACATTTGTTGTCCATGCGATATCTCTAGTTTCAAGGTATGGAATGGTATCAAATACCGATCGATTTCAGTGTGGGATATGTGAGCTCTCGGTTCTTGCTCCAAGGTCAACTAGTTTCCAAGAGTTAATCTCATTTTAGTTTATCATTCAATTTTAGATGTGATATATTTTAGGTTTTCAGAAGCACAAAATTGTAGACCTTTCTCTGGATTGCTAGCTACCAATTGGAATCAAGGCTATTAAACAACCTTGAAATTTGGACCTATGTAAATCCAGATAGACGGGCGTATATTGAAGCCCCTTGGGCTCTTGTTCCTATTGGGTTATCTCCCTTTTCTAGTTTAAGAGATAGGTATTTCCTTTAAAAGCCTTCTAGCCAAGAATTTTGCAAAGCAACACCCATCCAATTTGATGAATTTTGATAGACATTGTGATTATCTGCAAGCAGTTAGAATATATGAAAAAGTTAGGTACTATTTATATGAATTTTTCACGAATATGCTTCAAAACTAGGGCTATTCCCTATGTTTCTTGGGTTGTCAAATGAAGCATGGGTCAGTCCTCTTAATGTTACCTACAGCTAAAGAATGCACACCAGCCTATATTTTTTCTTTGTTTTTTCTCATATTACACAATTATGAATGCAACAACACACATATTCAGAAAGTTAATTACTTTGATTTACCAGCAGTGAACATCCTTGAGTTTACAAATGAAGAACAATGCACATTGATCCCAATCCAGTACATTTCTACCACAGAATTCGAAGCTTGTAGGATCTTATTTTGGACTATTGACTGGCATTTTGGTGCTACCAAAGTGTGTCGATCTCCCCATGCGGAACAGTTCTGATTTCTTTGGCAAGGCATTGTAATCCAATTAAATCATCCATATTGGTCAAAAGTGTATGAACATTAGAAAACCAATGTACCATGTGTATATGTTCAGTTGACCAGTCCAGAATTGGCAGCCACATTACGTCAACTACTTTACATATAGGACAAGAATTTCTATCTGTTTGTATCTTCAATCCTACACCTGATTTCTATGAAAATGCATTTTCAACCATATCAACCACTCGATCTGATCTTCACTTAAATGTTTGGCAACACAAGCAATTAATCTTGTACACCAGTATCCCATGTATGACTAGCGCATTGAACCAATAAACTGGATACTGGAATAATATTTTTTGAAAATTCCATTTCACCCTCCCCCCTCCGGAAAAAGCTTCTTTATTAATAGAAATGCTCTTCTCATGTTTTCATTTAGAATTGGTAGAGGACACTTTCAGTTGTTAGGTTTTAACATTAGTCATTTATAAATAATAAAACAAAGATTTGTCATCAAATGTGTCATTCATGTGAGTGATCAAATTTATATGGAAGGTGACAAAACAGATTTAAACCATGCAGGTAATTCATTATTTCTAAGTTAATGAATCTGATTGTGATCAAATATATTGGGATTGGGGCTGATTCAAATGAGATAGGGCAATTGAATGATTAGAGCATTTACCAGAATATTTCTGATTGATGTGGCAGGCTGTACATGTATGAATGAGGACATACTGAGTCTTCTGTCTGTTAGCATTTCATGTGAATGTTTCTGTGAATTAAATCCTGGTTTGTCATCTTCTCCTTTCTCTGTCTCTCTTAACTTTGCTTCTTTTCTCCCCTTTCTATACATGATACCTTACCTTAAATGTTACATTAATGTGGGACTATACATGTACATGTATGTATATACATTCAGTTGAAATCCCTTTAAATGCCTCTGAGATATTTGCACTGCTACATTCTTGTAGTGCATTGCAAGGTATTAGTCATTATCTGTGGAGGAGATTGAAGTAAGATCCTGTTATACTGTAAACATGGCCTGACTCTGACAATATGATGATGGATTAACCTATGTACACTCAGAAACAGTTAATTAAATGTACTTCTTTCTGCTCGGTTGATTCCGTCTATTAATTGAAATGATCTTGCTAGGGGTGGGTATATTAGACCACCCTCCACAGTCATGCCAGTAGGATTCTCCATTCCATCAATCATTATCAGATTCTATCATAAAATCCTGCTGTAATTTCTGTGATATGTAATTATGTCTCCCCCAACTATGTTGGGGGGAGACATTTAGTGTTTGTGCTGTCTGTCTGTCTGTCAGTCTGGATGTCTGGATGTCTGGATGGATGTCTGTCCGTCCCCTTGCCTTGTCTGCAAGATATCTTGAGAACTACTGGATGGAATTTCACCAAACTTGGATGGAAGCTTCATTGGGATAGCCCCCTCATTTGATTAGGTTTTGGTGTATGTGCGTGCATTCATCCGTGTCCGTCCGTCCGTCCATCTACTTGTACATGTATATACAGGCCTTGTCTGCAAGATATCTTGAGAACTACTGGACGGAATTTCACCCCACTTGGATGGAAGCTTTAGTGGGATAGCCCCCTCATTTGATTAGATTTTGGTGTGTGTGCGTGCATTCATCCATGTCCGGTGTCCGTCCGTCCGTCCATCTTCTTGTACATGTATATACAGGGCTTGTCTGCAAGATATCTGGAGAACTACTGGATGGAATTTCACCAAACTTGGATGGAAGCTTCATTGGGATAGCCCCCTCATTTGATTAGGTTTTGGTGTATGTGGGTTCATTCATCCGTGTCCGGTGTCCGTCCGTCCGTCCATCTACTTATACATGTATATACAGGGCTTGTCTGCAAGATATCTTGAGAACTACTAGATGGAATTTCACCAAACTTGGATGAAAGCTTCATTGGGATAGCCCCCTCATTTGACTAGGTTTTGGTTTGTGTGCATGCGTTCATCCGTGTCCGGTGTCCGTCCGTCTGTCCATCTACTTGTACATGTATATACAGGCCTTTTCTGCAAGATATCTTGAGAACTACTGAACGGAATTTCACCACACTTGGATGGAAGCTTCAGTGGGATAGCCCCCCTCATTTGATTATGTTTTGGTGTGTGTGCATGCATTCGTCCATGTCCGTTGTCTGTCCGTCCGTCCATCTACTTGTACATGTATATACAGGGCTTGTCTGCAAGATATCTGGAGAACTACTGGACAGAATTTCACCAAACTTGGATGGAAGCTTCATTAATTGGGATAGCCCCCTCATTTGATTAGGTTTTGGTGTATGTGCGTGCATTCATCCGTGTCCGGTGTCCGTCTGTCCATCCATCTACTTGTACATGTATGTACAGGCCTTGTCTGCAAGATATCTTGAGAACTACTGGACGGAATCTCACTCTCCTTGGATAGAAGCTATAGTGGGATAGCCCCCTCATTTGATTAGGTTTTGGTGTGTGTTCGTGCATTCATCCATGTCCGGTGTCCGTCCGTCCGTCTACTTGTACATGTATATACAGGGCTTGTCTGCAAGATATCTGGAGAACTACTGAACAGAATTTCACCAAACTTGGATGGAAGCTTCATTAGGATAGCCCCCTCATTGTCCCCCGCCGCAACGCGGCCGGGGACTTTAAAATGGTTCTTGCTTCTTTGTGTCCGTGGATGTCCGTGTGTCCGTCCATGTCTGTTCGAAGCGATAACTTCCTAACGCTTTGTTGGATTCTTCCGAAATTCGGAATATGCATTCCTTGCGGCAAGACGCCAGTCCGTACTGCATTTCAGCAACATCTGCCTGAAGGTGGCGCTGCTAGTTCTTGCTTCTTTGCGTATGTGGATGTCCGTGTACGTCCGTGCATGTCTGTTCGAAGCGATAACTTTCTAACGCTTAGTTGGATTCTTCCGAAATTCGGCATACGCATGCCTTGCGGCAAGACACCAGTCCGTATTGCATTTCAGCAACATCTGCTTGAAGGTGGCGCCACTAGTTCTTGCTTCTTCGTATCCGTGAATGTCCGTGTACGTCTGTTCGAAGTGATAACTTCCTAATGCTTTGTTGGATTCTTCCGAAATTCGGAATATGCATACCTTGCGACAAGATGCCAGTCTGTATTACATCTCAGCAACATCTGCCTGAAGGTGGCGCCACTGGTTCTTACTTCTTTGTGTCCGTGACGCCAGTCCGTATTGCATTTCAGCAACATCTGTCTGAAGGTGGCGCCGCTAGTTCTTGCTTCTTTGCGTATGTGGATGTCCGTGTGTCCGTCCATGTCTGTTCGAAGCGATAACTTCCTAACGCTTAGTTGGATTCTTCCGAAATTCGGAATATGCATTCCTTGCGACAAGACACCAGTCCGTATTGCATTTCAGCAACATCTGCTTGAAGGTGGCGCCACTAGTTCTTGCTTCTTCGTATCCGTGAATGTCCGTGTACGTCTGTTCGAAGTGATAACTTCCTAATGCTTTGTTGGATTCTTCCGAAATTCGGAATATGCATACCTTGCGACAAGATGCCAGTCTGTATTACATCTCAGCAACATCTGCCTGAAGGTGGCGCCACTGGTTCTTACTTCTTTGTGTCCGTGGATGTTCGTGTACGTCCGTGCATGTCTGTTCGAAGCGATAACTTTCTAACGCTTTGTTGGATTCTTCCGAAATTCAGCATTCGCATTCCTTGCGACAAGAGGCCAGTCCGTATTGCATTTCAGCAACATCTGCCTGAAGGTGGCGCCACTAGTTCTTGCTTCTTTGCATCCGTGGATGTCCGTGTACGTCCGTGCATGTCTGTTCGAAGTGATAACTTCCTAAAGTTTTGTTGGATTCTTCCAAATTAGAATACGCATTCCTTGTGACAAGACGCCAGTCCGTATTACATTTCAGCAACATCTGCCTGAAGGTAGCGCCACTGGTTCTTGCTTCTTTGAGTCCGTGGATGTTCATGTATGTCCGTGCATGTCTGTTCGAAGCGATAACTTCCTAACGCTCTGGTGGATTCTTCCGAAATTCAGCATTCGCATTCCTTGCGACAAGAGGCCAGTCCGTATTGCATTTCAGCAACATCGGCCTGAAGGTGGCGCCACTGGGTCAAAATAGATTTTTTCCGTGTACATCTGTTCGAAGCGATAACTTCCTAATGCTGTGTTGGATTATTCGGAAATTCGGAATACGCATTCCTTGCAACAGGACGCCAGTCCGTATTGCATTTCAGCAACATCTGCCTGAAGGTGGCACCACTGAGTTTCTCTTCTTCTTGTCCGTTAGTCAAAATGGGCCTTCAATTTTGCTATATGAAATCATTCTATTCCACATCATATGATTTACCCTAAAGCTTTTGCATGAACCATATTTTATTTCAGAAGTATAATGTGAAATAACTGGCGTGGAAATCCCCGCAGTACTGAATCCCTGATTTTTGAATTTCGTGTCATCTTAAACGAAGGACAACATTTCCTTCAATTTTGCTAACAAATAATTGTATTGCACATCATATGATTTACCCTGAAGCTTCTGCACGAATCATTTGTGTCCACACATGTATATTACTATATTAATTACAACTGTGTTCCTAATGTTTGGGTGCACACTGTGCATATGATCAATTTCCTGAATTGAACTGAATTCAACCTTGCCGGTCTTCAGACTGACAGATGGTGGCATGCAGTTGTCAGTGCAGTTGTTCATGTACAGGGAGCTTTCTATGAATGAGTTGCAACCCCAAAGGCTTAAAATTTATCAGGCACAGACCCATGTTTTTACCCCTCGGCCATTTTTGGCCATGGGGTATTGTCATCATCTTGTACGTCCGTCTGTCCGTACGTCCGTTCGTGAGCGAGATAGCCGGAAAACTGTTCCGCTGATGAATTCCAAATTTGGTATGCTTATTTACCTAGTCAAGGACCAGAAGCCTATAGAATTGGGACCTGATTGGGTGGGAACCTTGGCAGCCATCTTTAATTTCATGCAAAATGGATAATGATCCATATCTCGGAAACCATTCAACTGTTCAATACGAAATTTGATATACATCATCGATACATCAAGCAACTTTCAACGAATTACCAAACAGGCTTTTCTGATTAGCTGGGAACCCTGGAGGCCATCTTTAATTCATGCGAAATCGATAATGATAGCCTACATATCTCGGTTACCATTCAATTGTTTTATATGAAGGTTGGTATATATGTATCATCGATACATCCAGATACTTTGAATCGGGACCTGATTGACTGAAAACCTTGGTGGCCATCTTTAATTTAGGCAAAATCATTAATGATCTCTATATCTGATTCCGTTGGAGTGCTCAGTGTAAAATTTGGCATACATCATTGATGCATCAAGAGACTTACGATGAATGACAGATCTGGTTTCTCTGATTGAGCGGAAATCTTGGCGGCCATCTTTAATTTATTCAAAATCTTTAATGATGTTTATCTCTGATACCATTCAAATGTTCTATACGAAACTTGATTTACAGCATCGATGTATGAAGAGACTTGCATTAATGAATAACCACATTAGTTCCTCTGAGTGACGGGAAGGATCGATGGGCAACCATCTTTAATTTATGTAAAATCATTAATGATCTCTATCTCTGACACTGTTCAAATGCTCAATGTAAAATTTGGTATACATTATTGATGCATCATCTCGGTTACTTCTACACGATGTGCCTAGGATAAAGTACTATACTATACACAATTTTTTGTAATTCAGCATCGCAGAAAACCATCGATTTAGTTTTCATGGTAAAAGGGTTAGGAAAGAACTAAAAATACACTTCAATGCAGAGTGATTTTGATTGACGCCAGAAATCGCTCAGAACGCTTCTTCGGCGATCTAGACCCCAGGAGCATCTGGGGCCTGGGCGGCCCCTGGATCCTCACCTAAAGTGCAATGATAGTGGCCGTACCACTTTGAATTTGCTTCCGACACCCCTGTATTAACAGACAGTGTCAACGTACTGTTCCAGCTGTCTCCCGTTCAGTGATTGGTCATTCGACCCCGCCATTTTAAACTAATACGAGCATTTTCATTGGATCACTATTACATAAGACCCACCCCAATCTTCATACACAACCACGCGACTGTCTCAGTTGACTGATGACATAGCGCGGCCTCGTTTTTGATTTCAAAATCTGCCGTCTAACTGGGAAAATGCTGTTGTTGCTGCATCAGCCGATCATTGGCCCCCTGTAGAAGATACTATAGGCTAATACATGTAGGCTACCATGCCATGAGATGATGCTTGGGATTGCATTCCGCTCACTTGCACCTACAGGTGGCGACAACTGGTGGCAAATTTAAAATTTGGTTTCCGGGCAACAGGTTGATGCCTTCAGCTTCTCGTCAAATTTGGTTTGCAGATAATGCCTTGAGATGTCACTTGGGGATGTTTCTCTGTGCTTCACTGCATGGAAACTATATCACAGAAGCAATCAACTTTCAGTCAATCGTTCTGAGTTGATCTTAAAACTTGGGAAGGCAGAAAGTCCCTTCCACATCCAACGCCTATGAAGCAGCAGTTGCCTCCCTCATGTATATCCCCTGAGACCAACAATGCTAAAAAATATTGCTGCCATTTCGGCGGGGGACCTAGCATCCTCTGGCTGCTTGTGTAGGGTAAAGTCCGTGTTCCGCTTTTTATATTTTCGGAAAAATCCTAATTTTACATGCACCCACCCCATTGACTTGATAGGCAGGCCCCGATAAGCCCGGGGACCGATATTAGCCCTTTTGGCTAGGGTTGATAGGTGTTTTCCGCTATTTTAGGGGTAAAGCCCGTGTTCTGCTTTTTATAGTTTCGGGGAAAAATCCTAATTTTACATGCACCCACCCCATTGACTTGATAGGCAGGTCCCAATATGCCCGGGGACCGATATTAACCCTTTTGGCTAGGGTGGATAGTTGTTTTCCCCTATTTTAGGGGTAATGTCCGTGTTCTGCTTTTTATAGTTTAAGGAAAAAATCCTAATTTTACATACACCCACCCTTCACGAATGCTTCACTTTGATACCTCACTCGACCCAATCGGAAGATGCAGCGTATTTGAAGTCTGGGGACTACTTTTTCTCTGCGGAGGCAGACCGCATCACCATCAGACCACATCACCGCGGAGGAATACACACACCCCATTCACCCAGACCGGAAGTGACGTCATACATGACGTCACACTTGAGCAGAACACCGCTACAAAATCTCATACCTTGAGCTGGAGTTACCTCCCGTACCATAATTTTGAGGGTTCCCGATTTGCCATTTCTAGCCATTTCACATAGGCAAATAACCTTCGCCAATTTCGTGTGCCCGAAAAAGTTGGCTCGAAATCAACTTACTATACTACTAATAGCGAAGATAGCGTTTATTAAATTGTATCCAAGTTCTTCTTACGAAGGATAATTTTGGATTACAAAGATATCTTCTCCAGAATAATCAATGCTCGAGTGAATAGACGATGACACGTCAAAGCTAACCACGTGACAGGGCCAATTCATCCACAAAACACTGAAGAGTTATATACGGCTATATAGCCAATTATTCGTTTTCAACTGCCATTAACTCTACTAAGAAGTATAGGAAAAAATAGTTTCTAAATATTTTCTGAAGACTAGTGGATTGTTCTTTCAAATGAACTAGAATTTATCCCAGGGTTGCTTTCCCTTTAAAATTGTAATAATACGAATTTTAACTTATTATTTTTCAACTGATTGATTGTGTCACCCTTGAAAGCTAAAGAATTTATCACAAGTCACGACCACACCTGTACTGAACATGAATAGAGCAATGCAATTGAAACACGGTTCGGAACACTTGTCTTCTGAATATACATTTCGAAGTTTCTCTCAGTATACCGCATGTCCTTATTATTCAAATTTAAATATAGTGTACATGTAATGTCCGAATATGCTCTCCCAATTTTCAAGATACAATAGGGGACTGCCAATGAAAAGATTCACCTAAAATGCAGTCTATATTTTGACGCTCCGCCTCTTCAATTATGCATTATAATGCTGGACAAGTGTATGTTGAAACAATGACCTTCTACGATGTGATTTTGGTATTACAGTCTGAATCTCTTCTGCGCCAGTATTTTCCATAATTTGTCCCCCAACTTGAACCTTACAGAGAGGGATACGCGTACACCAACCTTGTGAAACCAGTGCAAGATTGTTGCCTAATAGGCTTAGCAGACCCGAGATCTGATCAATCTTGCCATATATGGCGACAACAAGCAAATTGTGATATTGCGGGACCCTTCCCGTCGTGCTCTAAATGACGAGACGAGAAAAACAAGACCCCACAGCCCATATCACAATGAACGTGTGCGAATTTCTCAGGTTGGACCTATACCCCCATATAGCCAGTATGAGAATATATGGGCTATATGGTACTTTTCCAAAAATTTCACCGTTTCGCTCCGGGACCCTTCCCATTGTGTTCTAAATGACGAGACGTGAAAACCAAGACCAAACAACCCATATCACAATGAACGTGTGTGAATTTCCCAGGTTGGACCTATACCCCCCATAGCCAGCCTATAGGCCTATATACAGACCTCGGTGACTTTTTCGAAAAATTTCACCGCTTCGCTCCGGGATCCTCCCATCGTGGTTTTCTTGGAGAGACGAGAAAAACGAGACCCCACAACCCATAGTAAAGCCCACGAAAAAAAAAATGACCATCCCCATAACCCATACAAGCATTTGCCCTTATATTGTATAATACAGACCCCTATTGTAGGGTAAAGTCCGTGTTCCGCTTTTTATATTTTCGAAAAAATCCTGATTTTACATGCACCTACCCCATTGACTTGATAGGCAGGCCCCGATAACCCGGGGACCGATATTAGCCCTTTTGGCTAGGGTTGATAGGTGTTTTCCGCTATTTTAGGGGTAAAGTCCGTGTTCTGCTTTTTATAGTTTCGGGGAAAAATCCTAATTTTACATGCACCCACCCCATTGACTTGATAGGCAGGTCCCAATATGCCCGGGGATCGATATTAACCCTTTTGGCTAGGGTGGATAGTTGTTTTCCCCTATTTTAGGGGTAATGTCCGTGTTCTGCTTTTTATAGTTTCAAGAAAAAATCCTAATTTTACATACACCCACCCTTCACGAATGCTTCACTTTGATACCTCACTCGACCCAATCGGAAGATGCAGCGTATTTGAAGTCTGGGGACTACTTTTTCTCTGCGGAGGCAGACCGCATCACCACCAGACAACATCACCGCGGAGGAATACACACACCCCATTCACCCAGACCGGAAGTGACGTCATACATGACGTCACACTTGCGCAGAACACCGCCACAAAATCTCATACCTTGAGCTGGAGTTACATCCCGTACCATAATTTTGAGGGTTCCCGATTTGCCATTTCTAGCCATTTCACATAGGCAAATAACCTGCGCCAATTTCGTGTGCCCGAAAAAGTTGGCTCGAAATCAACTTACTATACTACTAATAGCGAAGATAAAATTAAATTGTATCCAGGTTCTTCTTACGAAGGATAATTTTGGATTACACAGATATCTTCTCCAGAAAAATAGTTGTTTTCCCCTATTTTAGGGGTAAAGTCCGTGTTCCGCTTTTTATAGTTTCAGGAAAAAATCCTAATTTTACATACACCCACCCTTCACGAATGCTTCACTTTGATACCTCACTCGACCCAATCGGAAGATGCAGCGTATTTGAAGTCTGGGGACTACTTTATCTCTGCGGAGGCAGACCGCATCACCACCAGACCACATCACCGCGGAGGAATACACACACCCCATTCACCCAGACCGGAAGTGACGTCATACATGACGTCACACTTGAGCAGAACACCGCCACAAAATCTCATACCTTGAGCTGGAGTTACCTCCCGTACCATAATTTTGAGGGTTCCCGATTTGCCATTTCTAGCCATTTCACATAGGCAAACAACCTGCGCCAATTTCGTGTGCCCGAAAAAGTTGGCTCGAAATCAACTTACTATACTACTAATAGCGAAGATAGCGTTTATTAAATTGTATCCAGGTTCTTCTTACGAAGGATAATTTTGGATTACAAAGATATCTTCTCCAGAAAAATCAATGCTCGAGTGAATAGACGATGACACGTCAAAGCTAACCACGTGACAGGGCCAATTCATCCACAAAACACTGAAGAGTTATATACGGCTATATAGCCAATTATTCGTTTTCAACTGCCATTAACTCTACTAAGAAGTATAGGAAAAAATATTTTCAAAATATTTTCTGAAGACTAATGGATTGTTCTTTCAAATGAACTAGAATTTATCCCAGGGTTGCTTTCCCTTTAAAATGGTAATAATATGAATTTTAACTTATTATTTTTCAACTGATTGATTGTGTGAACCTTGAAAGCTAAAGAATTTATCACAAGTCACGACCACACCTGTACTGAACATGAATAGAGCAATGCAGTTGAAACACGGTTCGGAACACTTGTCTTCTGAATATACATTTCGAAGTTTCTCTCAGTATACCGCATGTCCTTATTATTCAGATTTAAATATAGTGTACATGTAATGTCCGAATATGCTCTCTCAGTTTTCAAGATACAATAGGGGACTGCCAATGAAAAGATTCACCTAAAATGCAGTCTATATTTTGACGCTCCGCCTCTTCAATTATGCATTATAATGCTGGACAAGTGTATGTTGAAACAATGACCTTCTACGATGTGATTTTGGTATTACAGTCTGAATCTCTTCTGCGCCAGTATGGTCCATAATTTGTCCCCCAACTTTAACATTACAGAGAGGGATACGCGTACACCAACCTTGTGAAACCAGTGCAAGATTGTTGCCTAATAGGCTTAGCAGACCCGAGATCTGATCAATCTGTGACAAGCAAATTGTGATATTGCGGGACCCTTCCCATCGTGTTCTAAATGACGAGACGAGAAAAACAAGACCCCACAACCCATATCACAATGAACGTGTGTGAATTTCCCAGGTTGGACCTATACCCCCATATAGCCAGTATGAGACTATATGGGCTATATGGTACTTTTCCAAAAATTCCACCGTTTCGCTCCGGGACCCTTCCCATCGTGTTCTAAATGACGAGACGTGAAAAACAAGACCAAACAACCCATATCACAATGAACGCGTGTGAATTTCCCAGGACGGACCTATACCCCCATATAGCCAGTATGGAGCTATATGGGCTATATGGTACTTTTCCAAAAATTTCACCGTTTCGCTTCGGGACCCTTCCCATCGTGTTCTAAATGACGAGACGTGAAAAACAAGACCAAGTAACCCATATCACAATGAACGTGTGTAAATTTCCCAGATTGGACCTATACCCTCATATATCCAGTATGGGACTATATGGGCTATATGGTACTTTTCCAAAAATTTCACCATTGCGCTCCGAGACCCTTCCCATCGTGTTCTAAATGACGAGACGTGAAAAACAAGACCAAACAACCCATATCACAATGAGCGCGTGTAAATTTCCCAGATTGGACCTATACCCTCAAATATCCAGTATGGGACTATATGGGCTATATGGTACTTTTCCAAAAATTTCACCGTTGCGCTCCGAGACCCTTTCCAACGTGTTCTAAATGACGAGACGTGAAAAACAAATCCAAGCAACCCATATCACAATGAACGTGTGTGAATTTCCCAGGTTGGACCTATGCCCCATAGCCAGCCTATAGGCCTATATACAGAACTCGGGGATTTTTTCCAAAAATTTCACCGCTTCGCTCCGGGATCCCTCCCATCGTGCTTTTCTCGGCGAGACGAGAAAAACGAGACCTCACAACCCTCAGTAAAACCCACGAAAAAAAAAATGACCATCCCTATAACCCATACAAGCATTTGCCCTTATATTATATAATACAGACCCCTTATTGTAGGGTCAAGTCCGTGGTCCGCTTTTTATATTTCGGAAAAAATTCTAATTTTACATGCACCCACCCCATTGACTTGATAGGCAGGCCCCGATAAGCCCGGGGACCGATATTAGCCGTTTCGGCTAGAGTTGATAGGGGTTTTCCGCTATTTTAGGGGTAAAGCCCGTGTTCTGCTTTTTATAGTTTCGGGGAAAAATCCTAATTTTACATGCACCCACCCCATTGACTTGATAGGCAGGTCCCAATAAGCCCGGGGACCGATATTAGCCCTTTTGGCTAGGGTAGATAGTTGTTTTCCCCTATTTTAGGGGTAAAGTCCGTGTTCCGCTTTTTTCAGTTTCAGGAAAAAATCCTAATTTTACATACACCCACCCTTCACGAATGCTTCACTTTGATACCTCACTCGACCCAATCGGAAGATGCAGCGTATTTGAAGTCTAGGGACTACTTTTTCTCTGCGGAGGCAGACCGCATCACCACCAGACCACATCACCGCGGAGGAATACACACACCCCATTCACCCAGACCGGAAGTGACGTCATACATGACGTCACACTTGCGCAGAACACCGCCACAAAATCTCATACCTTGAGCTGGAG
>JAVTVY010011391.1:0-57120 GCA_036873755.1 Hanleya hanleyi
ATCACATTAATATTTGCTAATTTTTCATGCAGTTTTTGTGAAGAAATTGCGAAAATAAAAAAATCGGAAAATCTGACCGAAAAATCGACCCAAAAATGCCATTTTTGAAAATGACGTCACTGTGACGTCATCAAAGCGGCCATCTTGGATTTTTTACATTTTCTGGTAGAGCTTGACCCAAGGGTATAGTGTGGTAAGTTTCAGCGCCCTAGCTCAAGGGATAAGAAAAATAATTAGGGGGGGGCATTTCGCCCGCCCCCCCCCAGGCCTGGACAGGCCCCAAAAAGCCCAGGCCAGATAGGGTTAAGGCGTTAAGTCTAGGCGTTGAGACGGGCGTTAAGACGTTAAGATAGGGCGTTATGGCGTAACGACGGGCGTCGACGGTTGTCACTGAATTTCGATGAATTATTGCCAATTCCATGGGATGTCTGGACCAGTCAGAGCTTCTGAGCTATTTCACCAGTTTGCACTTGTATCTCGTCTTCTCGGATATATAAATATCTTCATTGTATATCATTGCGTTACTTTATTGTGTATGTACTCGTTGTCGTCTATGAGCTCGGGAACTCGGAGATGAAAGAGTGGTGGGAGGGAGGAATGATTAGAGGGAGGGAGGAATGGATGGAAGGTGGGAGGGACGGAGTGACGGAGGAGGGAGGGAGTGGAGGAAGGGAGTGGCGTAATTCTTCGATTCAGAGAACAAGAAGCAGCCGTTAAAGGTGACATCTGTAAGATGTACATTGAGATCGGCCTACCAGAATCTGATTTCCATGTTCATCGGTTCCTATGACGAGATTTGGACTCAAGAAAGGATCCAACAGTTTACCGCTTGTTCAGAGTGAGGTTTGGCGATAGGCCATCTCCTGATATGGTCAGTTATGTCATCCTGCGAATTGCGGAAGAAGCTAATTACAAACGTCTGATCCGTCATTCATAATTGAGCCGTCGTCCATTAGAGAATATCCGCCTCCATAATCCAAAGACCTATTCCATATTCCATATAACAGTATTAGCACCAAATTCAAAAAGACAATCATAGTATACATAAACATAGTTTCCTGCAAGAGAGAAGCGGTCAACAGTTTTCAATGATACCGGCAAGACATCATGATGTTCCAAAAATATCAAATCCGTATCGCTGATCAGTATTCTTAATCCATAATATTCGTTGTAAGGTCGTCATCTAAAGAATGATGTATCTCAGTCACGCTTTGATTGTGATTGTTCATATGAATACCATGAGAATCTTGAAGTACATGGGCTCATACGGCCCCTAGCCCCGGGTTAAGCGGAATCAGACACAAGTTACGAAACGTAACGCCATAGATCTTGCGCGCTACGCTCGTATTTTGCTATCAGCCTGCGATATCTATCGCCAAATTTGAGAAACTCTGAGTGGAGGCGCTTGGTGGTGTAGCCCTGTTTTATAAGTTTTTGCAACAATGCTTTGTGACGTTGATTAAAATCGTCAAATTTAACACAGGATCTAGCAAATGCTACTAGGCGTGATATGTATACGCCATATGCAGGTCCCACTGGAATATTACTGTCCAGAAAGGGATAGTTTACGATGTCGAAATTGTAATCATCTCTTTTGTCATACAGTCGACGAGAGAGAAGGCCCGCTTCATTTTATAGAGATATAGGTCTAAATACGATGTGCCTGTAGGGTTATCTGTAGTTTCCTTCAAATCCAGTGAAGGTGGATATATATCCTTCACTGCGTCATTTATATAGCGATTATCCACAGCGAGAAGATCGTTTATATAGCGTTTGGTGAATGAGAAGGAACGGGCTTCCCTTATATGTGTTGTAATTTGAATGGATCGGTTTTTGAAAGCGCCTGCATATAGTCATATTCATAAAGAGAACAGATATAGGTCAGCCAATAGGGGTGCACAATTAGTACCCATAGAAATATCTATATGCTGTTGATATATTGTGTTGCCAAATTTCACATAGATATTTCTAATCAGAAATTCAAGCAACTCTATAAACAAAGAAACATCCCATGAATGATATCTCTTGTATGTAGTAGAGCTAAAGAATGCTTTATGGCTTCCGACATTAGTATATCTACGATCAGTTTTCTTGAACACAGATACTATTAATGAACTTAGACGGTCAATAAGGTCCTGATGAGGGATTGTGGTATAGAGAGTCGAGAAATCCCATGTGGATACATGTCTATACGGTATGTGACCTTTAGCAAAAAGTTCTTTCGTAAGACATTTTGAGTTTTTCAATATCCACATACATTCAACGCCAGAGTTCTTAGAAATAGTGGCGCAATACCTTTCCCAAAATGCTTTTACCTCCTGAAGGGCCCTCGTCAATAGGGTTGAAAGAAGCTTGGTGGTGCAGCTTCTAGAACCAGCTATGAATCTAGCTTCGTATGGTGATTTATGCATTTTGGGAGTCCAGTATACTTTTGGTATATCGGTTGGAAGACAAATACCTCTTTCCTTGAGAAACGTTTTGTGATTGTTAAATAAATCTTCCAGAGTGAATGCAGTTTGAGAGTAAGTAGACATATTTAATGACGATATGTTTACACTCAATTCTTCAACCAGCACCTGGTAATAGTAA
Source organism: Hanleya hanleyi (assembly GCA_036873755.1). Lineage (NCBI taxonomy): Eukaryota > Metazoa > Mollusca > Polyplacophora > Lepidopleurida > Hanleyidae > Hanleya > Hanleya hanleyi. The sequence goes on from JAVTVY010011391.1 coordinate 2,590, forward strand.
TATTTACATATGAATATTATATTATTTGGAGCTTTGTCTGCTGGGACTATGACGAATTTACTCTGGAGATTTGCTAAAACTTCTTGCGAATTGGGGCTTCTCAGTACTTGTTTTGCTTGGGAAAGGGTACTTCTGTCAATATGGCGGATTGTTTCAATGACCTTGCTCTTGGTGAGGTCCAGCCAATCATCGAGTACTGTAGGTTCAACTTTTTCTCGCTTAGACCAATCAATAAGGTACTGTTCCAAAGCAGACAGGACTATCTTCTGGTCGGCCTTCAGATTTATATTTCTCGGCTCTCTATATTTAGGTCCCTTCATCAGGAGTAATCTTAGGTCCTTATCACTCACCACATCAAGGTCATTAGTCACAACATGTTTGCATTGTGTATAGATAAAGTTCGACGATTCACAATCACAACTATAGCCCTCCGACGTGTATAAGTTCCAGTCAAACTCCTTGACAGCATTAGAGTAATTGAATATTTTGGTGGCTATAGATTTAGTATACTTATATGAAATGCAAGGAGGTTCTGTGAACTTAAAATAGTTTGGTACAGTATTGCGTACCTCTGGATCATTTAGGATTCGAGGTAAATTAATATCCAGTCCTTTATCTAAGTAGTTGAGTTTCAAGAAAAGCCGATCTTGGGATGTTTCGATTATGTTCACTGGACGATACAACCGAAAATACGCTATATCTTGACATATTTTAGAGATTTTGGGTGGTATTATATTTCCTGGGGAAGCAGATAGTTGTATATCTCTGGCTATATGATTTAAAGCTCTCAGAGGTAACGCATACAGAACTGTACGTAAGCTATGTGAACTATTGGGTGTGTTAGTTAAACTCACTAAGTAATTTAAAGTGATATGATCGTGAATCATCGCACTATTAAACTTTCTCCAACCATAGCTGCGATGTCTCCGTTGATGGGGTCTAAATAGCTGGGTAATATTGGATATATTTGAACGGCGGTTTGTAACATTGCCGAACCCACTGACATTATCATTTAAACCATACGGAAACACTGACCCAAGTTCTAGCATCCAGAATAGTTCCCGCTATCGGATTTTTCTCTCAAATCCAAAGGGGGAATCCTTGGTAGATGGATAGACGACGTCTATGATCTGAATACTAAAGTTGTCCCAGCCATGGTCGGGTCCAGAAAAATGCTTACCTATAAGCAATTGCTTTTTCCTAACGGATTTTCTGTGACCATTCACCCTAAGATGGAGTCTTTGGGTGGTCTTGCCAACATACTGTTGATCACACTTCTTACAGGAAACTAAATAAATACAGTTTATAGTAGAACAACTAAGATCAACATACGGATTTACAGAATATGAAGAAACAGAACATTCTGTTCAGCACAGAAATATAAAGCAGAACATTCAGATGCAGTCACGATCCTGGAACGAGACAGGTATGTTGATGATTTAATTCTCTCGTGTCCTACACAAAAGGAATTCGCACAGAGAATGACAGACTTGGACCAAATAATGGGTAGCGGAAGCTTCGAAATCAAGCAATTGTTTTGCTCGCAAGTGACTTAAGACGTGGTTCCTCAGAGGTAATTACCCATCAGATTGGTGATTTGCATTCATTTTCCGGGCATTTAAATCAGACCAACCCGTCCACAGAGATCCAGATAGTCGGTGATGATACAGCTCTTGGAGTTTGCTGGGGTGGTGAGCGGGACATGATCAAGTACATCGTGAAAAATAATACAGTGGTACATTTGACAAAGAGGATCATACTCTTACAGATCTCCGTTATTTATGACCCATTAGGTCTGACATCTAATGTTATCATAAGAGCAAGGATAGTTCTCCAGGGCATATGGAAGTCAAAAGAGTTCAACTGGGATGACAGTCTACCGATCCAGATGTGTGAGTTATGGACAAACTTATTTCAGGATATCCAAGCCCATGGAGAGGTGGAATTTCCAAGCCGTCTGAAGGTGCTTGAGGCCAATTGTCCATCCAACTCCATGTCTTCGCTGATACGAGTATATTAGCATAAGGCGCAGTTGCATATCTTCTGTGGCCAACTCCGAATGGAAACGAGATTTGACTAGTTTCTGCAAAGGACAGTGTCGCATCTGTCGGAAGCTTCGACAACCAGCTCACACAACTGTGATGGAAGACTTGCCACCTGAATGCTTAAGGGTGAGTTCTCCACTATTTGCAGTCAGTTGAAGTGGATATTTTCGGTCCGTTTCAGTACAGAAGAAAAAAAGTCGATAAAGGCCTGGGTTGCCATGTTCACCTGAGCAACTGTCAGAGCCATTCACCTAGAGATCGTCGAGGGATTTTCTAAATCAGCCTTTCCTCATGCCCATCAACAATCATGTCAGACAATGGGGCATCATTTGTAGGATCCCAGAAAGAGCACAGTAAACTGTTTGCAGAGAAAAAAACGCAAGATCTAGGATTTCGGATCCTTACGTCAAGTGACGTGGACGTTTAACACATCATTATGTTCTCGTGTGTCCGATATACTATATGCATGCGGACGAAGAATTTCAGCAAGGTATTCCGTTGGAATCCGTGGCGAAGAATAGTCGACTCGTCTGGTACGTCGTTGGTTAGACAGCACAAGGAAATCTTCATCAGTATGCTCCATAGGATTTGTAAAGAAGTTAGATTTGGAAAAAATCCACTAATCTGAAACTCTTGACATTGAAACCCAAGGTTGAACCTGTCCAAACAAAGCCGTATCCCAGATGACAGAAGGACATAGAACACGTTTAAGGAATCCTGCAGACGAGAAGGTGAAGGTATGCGATAGGACTTACGTGGAAGTCTGATCCATCGCAGCTTCCTAACAACTATCAGTTCGGTGAGAAGAGATTGACATCTATTTAAAGAAGCTTGTCCGAGGACAAGAAGAAAGTATGTGTCAAATGGATGGAAAGAACCAGTTGACGAGAAATCTGAGGGCAGACATTAAGCCAGTCTTCTATCTACCACATCATGGGGTGTATGGTCCTGACAAGAAGAGCACTCCTCTTATAGATATCTCCTGATATGTCATCCTGCGAATTTCAGAAGAATCTAAAGTAGAACATACAGATGCAGCCACGATCCTGGAACGAGACAGATATGCTGATGAATCAAATCACTCGTGTGCTACAATAAAGGAAACCTGACAGAGATTGGGTGCGTGAGTAGGATTTAACGTCGTTTTCAACACTGTTTCAGAGAATGTGAGATTTGGACCAACTACTGGGTACCGGAAGCTTCAAAATCAACCAATGGTTTTGGTCAGCAGGTGACTTAAGATAATCAATGGACGATGATTGTGGTACCTCAGAGGTAAGTATCAGACTGGTAATTTGCATTCATCTTCCAGGCATTCAAATCAGACCAACCGGTCCAGATCCAGATAGACGGAGAGGATACTATCAAGGCTCTGGGAGATTGCTGGGGTGTGGAGCGAGACGTGATCAAATACGTCGTGAAAGATAATCCAGTGGAACAGTTGACAAAGAGGATCCTTCTGTGATGGATACCCGTTATATATGATCCATTAGACCTGATATGTATTGTTACCATAAGGGCAAAGATAGTTCTTCAGGGCATATTGAGGTCAAAAGAGTTCGACTGGAATGAAACCTAGCGATCCAGATGTGTGAGTTGTGGTTATATCATCACTGTGGTGATATGGCAAATGACGTCACAGCGCACAAATACATGTCACCGTAGTCACAGTGATAAGGCAATTTACCGAACCCTCACTAGGTTTATGCGCTAAAGAAAAACAAGCTATATATTTGGGAAAAATTTGTATGCTATTATGCCTTATGACAGGAAATAAAACAAAAATAGGCATAAAATGAATAAGAAATAACCGGAATGGTGACAATGGAATCGACTCGTCACGAACGCGTGCACATGTAGACACAAGCACGTGCACAACGACAGTGACTACAGGGTCAGGGCAGTGCAGAGTACAACACGAACTAACGCGGAAAATGAAACACATTCCTCAGTTGGAGGCTCGAAATTGGGGTCATATCATGAGAATATCGCACCAAAGTTGATGAGAACAAAAACAACTTAATTCAACGACAGTGAGTATTCATTCAGAATCGGGCAAAATCACAATGTTAACTTCGTAGGCCTACAACACCGTCGAAGCTCCACACAACAACAACCACGCACGAACGGTAAATGTAAATCTGGCTATAACTTATCGTAACCATTCGATTTCGCTAAATCCAAATTGTGCAATTTGGGTAGACATGAACGAAATCAAGGGCGAATGCAGATTTTATTTGAAGTGAGAATATTTTGTGCAAAGACAAACACCGTGTTGAACCAGGGAGGTCAACGAGAAACCAGCGCGTCAGTCCTGCCCGAGTGTAGACAGCGAGACAAGCCAGACTCGACACAGGATCGACCGTGCTTTTCTGCCGAAGGGGGGGGTAGTTGTCTGACGGGTCGGCATGAAAATCGTTTAATTGGAGGAAAAAGATAATAAAATTCATGAGATCTGCTGGATGTCATCGATACTAAAGTACACGATACCCGACTGAAAGAAATTCGCTTTCAGATGTACCGTAATACCAATCTCACGTTCGGCTATTTCCGTATTGGCGGAACTTAGCCTCTCACATAGAACGCACAACTCCCCACCCGTGGGGAACGGATGGCGATCAAGTAGGGAGCCGGCTACGAAATAGTGCCTTTGGTAATCGAGCGATCCGATCGCATTTTATTGTGAAATGAAGTTAATTTTAATCAAACGAACATAATTCATTCAAGTTATACAAAACTACTTCTATGTTTAGTTGAATAATAGCAATCTATCCCCAGAACTCTGCAACTGGGTTAATTTCCGCCAATACGGAAATAGACGAATGCGAGATTGGTTCCGCCGAAAATTAATTGCGCGCATGATAATATAAGATTCTGTATTGTAGTGAGCACCCCATTTGGGACAGAGTACAAAACACATAAAAAGTAGAACAGATAAGAAAGTAAACAAACAGGTGCGACGTTTCCGATTTTCCGCTCCCAGAAATCCACTAGGCCAGAGGTCACTTTCGCAGCTAAAGTGAGTTCTGGGACGAGGTTGCCGTAGTACGTGAGATTTGTTAACAGCAAAGTAGTCCCCGAGTGACGTCAGAGTGAAAATAATCAATATTTCAGTGTATCTTCAGTCAAAAAGCCCTATAAAATCTGAATTATTTTAATGTTTTAAAAAATGTAGAATAAAGTAGTACAACAGAAGTATATAATAAAAAGAAAATCAACTGTTTCTTGACGAATACCATAACTTGAATATTTCATCACGTGGGGTGAGAAAATTGACATTGGCGATACCAAATAAATTGGCATTTCACTCATGGCTTCGCCACTTGTGAGAATACCAAATTTCTCACACCACCCGATGAACTATTTATGGTATTCGTCAGGAAACAGCTGATATCCTCTATCTATTTTTCTCTCTGCAGTAAAGTGATAAACAAAGGCAGCAACTCTAAAATGAAAAATAGATTGTCTGACGGTTGAGTTATGCCCCTTGAATGGGTTAAATTGTCGATGAGATAATGTTATTCGATTGAATCAGAAGTTGATTTGAGATTTTATTATATTCTGATCAGTTAATAAACTGGATTTATGAGATATGTATGAGAAATTTCATAAACGAACAGAAATTATCAGATGATTATAATTTTTAAGCGTCAATGTTTAACAGTCATAAGGTAATTAAATCAGATTTGTGTGTGATTAGTCAAATATCGTTAGTTATTACAGGTTACGGTTATATTTGATTTCTGTGTATTCCATAGTTCTAATTCATGTAATATGTATTTTACAGAACTCAAATCAGAACTCCGTCTTTCATTCTCGGATATCAGAACGAACTTTAACATCAAAACGCGGAACTCACTGGTGCAGAGCGTATCCAATGTTTTTTTTGTGTCCATGTTCATTAAACTGTGTTACTGAAAAAAATCTACGTGAGCGCGAGTAAAATCAAGTTTCTCAATTCTCACCAACTTTCTGAAGACGTGACATCCGAAGAGAATTTCGGAGTAGACGAGAGACTGAAGATTTATACCTCACTATTAATTCTGTGCCGACTCAGAGGCAACTAGGAGGTGAGACGTCAACACTTGGTACTTGGTGTGAAAGTTCAGTCTTCCAGAAAGTTGAGAAGAAAATAAAGCCAAAGGTAAACGCAGGCAGCTGCGATGCAAGAAAACCAGCACAATAAACAGCCTGAATGATAACCAACTTTGGCGTGAAAAAAAAAAAAAAATCCAATGTACGTTTCTGATTATGCCGCATACAGAAAATGTAACATCAGTGACTGTATCAGAAGACTCAACCACGGCACTTGACCAAATCCTTATGCTTATTCTTTTTGTGACTATAGATGTCCGGATGAACGTGGCCTTTCAATACACACGAGATATCGCAGCGAAAAACAACTCAAATGTACACTCTGCGACTGTGAAGCTCACAAAAACGGTAAACGGTGGAGCGCATTTCAGAATTCATAGTGGAGATATGAATAAGCCATTCATCTGTCCAGTCTGTGATTTAAGATTTACCCCAAAGCATTGTCATACTCGACATTTGCACGGCCATAGGATCGGAGCCAAATTACAAAGCTTTTTTCCCCTGTGATTGCAGATCGACCAACGCATATCGCATTGTTGAGAACGTATGAGAGAAAGCATAAATTGAGCCATTCTCCTATTGTCAGACTTTTGTAACCTCATATTTTTGTTGTTATGTTTGACAGTAGTAGATATATAATCTGATTCCATTCGAATGAGATGAAGCATACCGATAACTGTCCGTTTCTGCGACCAAAGACTTGAAACATGGAATTTGTTGCGTCTTCCCTCGACAATCAACAATAAAGTAATATAGCAAGAAATGATTGCTCTGCTGTCAGGATACTGTGGCAACCTGTAACCATATGGGTCAGTAGTTTTTAAAAGACCGATTGGGTCATATTTATGCAAATGAGATGACGTCATCGATGACGTCACAGAGGTCAAAGGTCAAAAGCAGTTCGATCACTTCCGGTCACGTGACATGTATTCCTCCGCGGTGATGCGGTCGCTTCCGGTTCGAGCGGTGCTGCGGTCGCTTCCGGTTTCGGGAACACGTCTCCGCAAAGTAGTCCCGAGACTTCAAATACGCGAGTTTTCTCCGGCAATGTTCGGCAATCTCCGGGAATGTCCGGGAATGTAATGTGTGGTCATCTCCGGCAACCTGCGGCCCTCTCCATGAGAATAGATAACCTTATCTGCCCTTCCGAAGCATCAATGGACTGTACAAGGTCCCCGACAATATTGCCATATATTTGCCCGTGTCAAATGGCAAATGGGGAACCCTCAGTGTCTCCATACAGTGGCAGAAGGTAAAGGGTCCAAGTGGCAGACACGTTATCCATTAGACCGCGAGTCATACATGTAGTCTACAAACCAAGGTTGAAAATAGCATCTATATGTCTACCACTATCAATATATGGCCCATACTGCCGCACTGGCCAATGTTGAACCTACACCACACATGGTCATTGCAGTATGGGTTGTTTGGTCTTGTTTTTCACGTCTCACCACGTACAACACGATGAGCGGGGTCCCGAAGCGATTGGTTGAATTATTTTGAAAAAGTCACTGTACGCATGCGCAGTGGGTAAACAGCGCTGGGTGGACGTTTTGGGGTCTAGGTGAGGGGTCGAGTGAGGTCTTATTTTGAAGCTCTCGTGGGGAAGCATCCGATGGGAGAGGTGTGATGTGGAACAGACGTCATTCTGCGCATGCGCAGTAGACAAAGTTTATGGAAATAGACGTTTTGGGGTCTGGGTGGGCCACTATTGGTCCGATTGGGCCGATTGAGGTATCATTGTAAAGCATAGGCGAGGGAGCATCTGCCGGAATGGGTATCACGTGAAACTGACGTCATTCTGCGCATGCGCAGTAGACAAAGGGTATGGAAATAGACGTTTTGGGGCCGAGAGAGGCCCCTAGTGGTCCGATTGGGTCGAGTGGGGTCTTATTTTGAAGCTCTCGTGGAGGAGCATCCGACGGGAGGGGTGTGACGTGGAAATGACGTCATTCTGCGCATGCGCAGTAGACAAAGTTATGGGAATATACGTTTTGGGTTATAGGTGGGCCACTATTGGTCCGATTGAGTCGTATGAGGTATCAATGTGAAACATATGCGAGGGAGCATCCGACGGAATGGGTGTGACGTGAAACGCACGTCATTCTGCGCATGCGCAGTAGACAAAGGTATGGAAATAGACGTTTTAGGGTCTAGGTGGGCCACTATTGGTCCGATTGAGTCGTATGAGGTATCAATGTGAAGCATTCGTGAAGGAGCATCCACCTGGACTAGTGTGTCGTCCGTTTTCAACATTCTGCGCATGCGCAGACAGGGAATTTTGGGAAAAGGGCATTGGAAGGAACGTTTTGGGATCGAGATTGGCCGCTTGTGGTCTGATTGGGTCGAGTGAAGTATCAATGTGAAGCATTCGTGAAGGAGCATCCAACGGGATGGGTGTGACGTAACACTGACGTCATTCTGCGCATGGGCAGTGGACAAAGGGTATTGGAATGGACGTTTTGGGGTCTATGTGGGTCACTATTTGTCCGATTGAGTCGTATGAGGTATCAATGTGAAGCATTCGTGAAGGAGCATCCGCCTGGACTAGCGCGTCGTCCGTTTTCAACATTCTGCGCATGCGCAGACAGGGAATTGTGGGAAAAGGGCATTGGAAGGAACGTTTTGAGATGGTTATGGGCCACTAGTGGTCTGATTGGGTCGAGTGAGGTATCGTTGTGAAGCATACGTGAGGGGGTATCCTACTGGGTGGATGTGGGGTAGGAATATCGTCATTCTGTGCATGCGCAGTAGACAAAGGGTATGGAAATAGACATTTTGGGGCCGACATGGGCTAATATTGGTCCGATTGCGTCGAGTGAAGTATCACGTTCAAACACTCGTGAGGGATCATCCGGAGGGATGGGTGTGTAGCCCGTCTTCATCATTCCGTGCATGCGCAGTTTGGCCGTAGTATAGAAAGCAGCAATTTTGGGGGTGTAAAGGAAGGCGTTTTGGTAGAAGAGGGACCATTCTTGGTCCGAATGCGTCTGGTGGGGTCTCATCTTGAAGCCCTCGAAGTGTAGACCACGACTTGAGGGTTGTCCATGTCGTCTGTGACGTCACGAATGACGTCATCAGTAGGAGTAGTAGCCAAAGTGGACGATTCGGGGGTGTGAAGGAAGGTGTTTTGAGCGATTGAAGGACCATCCTTGGTCCGAATGCGTCGTGTGGGGTGTCAAAGGGAAGCTGTCGTGGTATAGACCACAACTTTAAGCATGTCCACGTCATCTGTGACGTCATTGGTGACGTCATCAGCTCACACACCAGTATTACCACCACCACACACCAGTTCTACCACCACCACCACACACTACCACACACCACCACTACCACCACCATCACCACACACTACTATAACCACCACCACCACCACCATCGGGCGTTGACGCTCTTGGATGGGAGCTCTTGGAGCTCGGAGCGCGTACCTGTGATGCACAATTCCGTTCCGGTGACCTTTGACCCCTGCGCACCATTAGTGAGTGAGTGTGAGTGAGTGAATGAGTGGGTGAGTGAGGCGTGCACTACACCCTTGAGGCGTTTCCAACGCCGGTCTTAACGCATGGACGTACTTACGACGGTGAGTGAGTGAGTGGGTGAGTGCACCCACACCCTGGTGTACCCTATGCCCTACGGGCTATATGGTACAGGGTGCACCAGGTATGTATGTGTGTGCGCCTGCGTACGATGACGTCACTTCCGAGTAGCGCAGGGCCAAAGGTCACTTCCGTGGGTACTGTGGGTTTACATCCGGGTCCTCATCTTACATCTCACTCACTAATGATGCGCAGGGGTCAAAGGTCACTTCCGGTCACGTGACCGGAACCGGAAGTGTGCATCACGGGTACGCGCTCCGAGCTCCAAGAGCTCCCATCCAAGAGCATCAACGCCTGGTGGTGGTGGTGGTAACAGTGGTGTGTGGTGGTGGTGGTGGTGGTGGTGGTGTGTGGTAGTGGTGGTGGTGTGTGGTGGTGGTGGTGATGGTGTGTGGTAGTGTGTGGTGGTGGTGGTAGAACTGGTGTGTGGTGGTGGTAATAGTGGTGTGTGAGCTGATGACGTCACCAATGACGTCACAGATGACGTGGAGATGCTTCAAGTTGTGGTCTATACCACGAGAGCTTCACTTTGACATCCCACACGACGCATTCGGACCAAGGATAGTCCCTCAATCGCTCAAACACCTTCCTTCACACCCCCGAAACGTCCACTTTGGCTACTACTCCTACTGATGACGTCATTCGTGACGTCACAGACGACATGGACAACCCTCAAGTCGTGGTCTACACCTCGAGAGCTTCAAGATGAGACCCCACAGACGCAACTGGACCAAGAATGGTCCCTCTTCCACCCAAACACCTTTCTTCACACCCCCAAAATTGCTGCTTTCTATACTACGGCCAGACTGCGCATGCGCGGAATGATGAAGACGGGTTACACACCCATCCCTTCGGATGCTCCCTTACGAGTGCATGAACGTGATACTTCACTCGACCCAATCGGACCAATATTGGCCCATGTCGGCCCTAAAATGTCTATTTCCATACCCTTTTCCCAAAATTTCCTACCTGCGCATGCCCAGAATGACGATATTCCTACCCCACATCCACCCAGTCGGATGCTCCCTCACGTATGCTTCACAACGATACCTCACTCGACCCAATCAGACCACTAGTGGCCCATTTCCATCCCAAAATGTTCCTTCCAATGCCCTTTTCCCACAATTCCCTGTCTGCGCATGCGCAGAATGTTGAAAACGGACAACACACTAGTGCAGGCGGATGCTCCTTCACGAATGCTTCACATTGATACTGCAAATGCTGCTTGCCGTAGTAAGAAAGTGGTGTGGTTTATGGAGGTTTAGTATTAATATTGGGAAGTCTAACATTATGCACTTTAGAAATGCTAGAAGTAAGAGAAGTGAGACTGAATTTGGACTAGGTGATACAATCATTGAGTGATCTTTAGCGAACATATGAAGTTTGATATTACGGTAAAAACTCTGGCCGATTCTGCTGAAAGGGCTCTTGGAGCGGTTATAAGTAAATGTAAATTAATATCGGATCTTGGCTTTCAAACTTATACGACGCTCTTTAATAAATGTGTATTGCCTGTATTAAATTATGGGGCGGCGGTATGGGGTGTTCACATCAATACTTTTCAAGCTGGTAATAATATAATGAATAGAGCACAAAGATATTTTCTTGGTGTGCACAAACTGACGCCATTGGACGCAGTTTACGAAGATGTTGGATGGCCATCATTACATTTATTACGTAACGTGAAAATTATAAGGTACTGGAATCGCCTAATGTCAATGGATGTATCTAGGTTAAAGCGAATACTGCTCTGGGATGTAACTTGTAATGTCTATTCCCACTGCGCATGCGCAGAATGACGTCATTTCCACGTCATACCCCTCCCGTCGGATGCTCCTTCACGAGAGCTTCAAAATAAGACATCACTCGACCCCATCGGACCACTAGGGGCTCACCTAGACCCCAAAACGTCCACCCAGCGCTATTACCCACTGCGCATGCGTACAGTGACTTTTTCAAAAAAATTCAGGGGCCACGTCCATCGTGTTCTACGTGGTGAGACGTGAAAAACAAGACCTAACAACCCATACTGCAATGACCATGTGTGGTGTACGTTCAACGTTGGCCCAGTGCGGCATTATGGGCCATATAGTGATAGTGGTAAACATATATATGCTATTTTCAACCTTGGTTTGTAGACTATGACTCGTGGACTAATGGATAACGTGTCTGCCTCTAGATAAAGCGACCCGGGTTCAATTCCCACTTGGATCCTTTACCTTCTGCCTCTGTATGGAGACACGGAGGGTTCCCCAGTTGCCATTTGAAATGGGCAAATATATGGCAATATTTTCGGGGACCCTTTACAGTCCATTGATGCTTCGGAAGGGCAGATAAATTACAACACATATAAGGGAAGAGGTGCCGACATACTGACTGCGTCACATGACATCACAGAATAGACTTCTGGTAAACCTATTCTAAAGCACATACCAAGAATCTAACGATTCGTGATATGTGTTGTATCTGAGGTACGCTTTTATTGTACCTGTTCATGTGGCAACTTGGATGATATGACCACACGGCCCCTAGCACCGGTATAAACGGTATTAGATACAAATGTAGAGAGCTATGATGGAAATGCTCTGACAACTCGTATACTGGTAATTGGTGAGCTGTTTCGCTGTGACAACTCGTACATCGGAGATTGGTGAGCTGTGTCGTCGTCAGATGTAAATGACGGCAAGTAACACAAAATACTAGTCTGTAAGGCCCGATGTCGACCCAGCATCAACTTCCCACAAATGCCAACATATATCAAAGACCAAAAGATCTGTACAGGGGGCGGGCCTCGGGGACGAAACGTCCACCAGCAGAATCTCGCCATATACAGGTCAAAATTACAACACATATAAGGGAAGGCTATCTATGCTCATGGAGAGGGCCGGAGGTTGCCGGAGATGACCACACATTACATTCCCGGACATTGCCGAAGATGACCGAACATTATATTCCCGGAGATTGCCGAACATTGCCGGAGAAAATCCGCGTATTTGAAGTCTCGGGACTACTTGCGGAGGCGTGTTCCCGGAACCAGAAGCGACCGCTGGAACCGGAAGCGACCGCATCACCGCGGAGGAATACATGTCACGTGACCGGAAGTGACGAATCTACTGTTGACCTTTGACCTCTGTGACGTCATCGATGACGTCATCTCATTTGCATAAATATGACCCAATCGGTCTTTTATATACTACTTGAGTCATCTATACGCGGTAAGACTGACCCTGGAATCGTGTGTATCCATGTTCCGCCCACTTTCGGCAACTATAACGGGGATTCTCCCGAAAACAACACCACGTGTTGTCGTCAGCCAATCAGCTAAACTCTACCTACGTAACCCCAACGTAAGCCGCCATTTTCGAGTCATGTGCTGTCCTACTTGTTCAAGTTTACAGATCTACAAAACCTCTTGGATGATACGTAAGTTATTCATATCTGTATGATCTCTTGTAAGCCCAGACAATATATGTTTCAAAAGTGGTATGAAAAACTTGTAATTTGTCAGATTTCTCGAGCCTGTTCTCCGTCGGATGAAGACCGAACAATAAATATGGTAAAGTATCGGATATCGCTCCGCAATAATTGGCGACACACGATTCGCAAGCCATCTTATGGATGGTGAAGTGTACGCAAATGGATACTGTGGCTCGGTGAAATGTCATGTCTGCCTGTGGCATAGGGCCGAATATGCTCATATTTGAGCGAATATGCTTATATTTGAGCGAATAAGAGCCAGCCATTTTGATTCGGTGTAATGTTGTTGTTCAACAGAGAAACGCCTCTTTTTCTTCCCGGTATTCCTCGAAGGCGGTGAACCAGTTTCATTGACGTTCAAGAATAAGTTGCGTCCCTTCCCTCACAGGACTGTTACGGAGTACAGTACACTCTGGCATATGGGGGATGCTAACCAAGAAATATGAACGATTGACAGATTGTCCGCAATTATATAGCTTCCGTTATGATGTGATATTTACAAATTATCCCTAGAGGATACAAATGAGCCCATATACTTACTACTGTAACAAAATTACGCAAATAGATGTACATGTACGACAGATTCAATTCCATTGAACAAAATATGATATATAGTGATAATTTCACTTCTGGCATATATTTCCCCTGGGAGAGTTCTAATGTTTTGTCGAACACCGGGGGACGCGTTCATTGTGTGCCGGAACGAGGGAGTAGGAGATGTTCATCCAGCAATAGTTTATATGTCCAGTCGCTCTGATCGATTACCGTAGGTATATTTGTGCCTGCTATATTAATTATTTATCGACAGTTCGATACGCAGCTTGAGGCTAGTTAAAGCTTGACATGGATGGAGTATTAACTCTGGCTGGAGTTGCAATGTAGGATATAATGCAGCCGGGTTTGTCAGCAGTAGGATGATTAATGACCCTCACTTGCCGCTGATGATGCTGGCCCCATCAAGTCAGGTATAATCTCAAACACAAATAATCCTTTGATAAGCAACTTCTCACCTTTCCAATTGCTTCAGACTGCTCCGATGTCTTATTCTTTCGTAATGAGTTGTACAACCTGTTGATAGAAAGTTCCATACGTTGCTTGAAATTCTTCCCTGAAACGTTTCAACGGAGCTTTATAGAAACCACCAGTGCATCACGGGATATCTTACAGTTCTAAAGCCCGTGATTGGTCAATTCAAATTTTCAAAAATAAATCCTGTATTTTCATTGGCTGGTGGCTAAAACCGGATGAAAATCCAGCCAATCAAAAATTCTGTAATGGTCAATAGAAAAATGGTAATCCAAATTCAATGTCTTTCTATAGGTGATTCTGCCGAAAGGAGTTACACAAATTGTGTCAGTACTTCTGTCAAACCAGAAACACTGTTTGCTTTAATTCCGTTATTGAGTCCCACTATCCTCATTCCATACATAATTTTTGTTTCCTATTGCAGCAGATGAGGTGGAAATGAGATGATTTCGGGAAACCGGCAACTTCCCAGCTGGAAAGGGAGTGTGTGTCTGGGGGATAGCTTGCGTTTATAAAGTTGTTAGGTATAGCATATTTCGATAGCATGAAACCATAAATTCATCAAACTATGGAGAATTTGGCCGCGAGAACATGGTCTGGTTTGCTTTGGCAATTCTGCAGAAATATCTGTTTTTCGTACAGCAAAAATACCCAGATTAATATTATAAAGGCTAACGGTTGAGTTTTTGTGCTACATTTGCAAGCGAATTTCTTTCAGTCGGGTATCATGCACTTTAGTGTCGATGGCATCCAGCAGATCTCATCAATTTCATCAGCTTTGTCCTCGTTGGCCTCCCTGGTAGAACAAGGTAACAGGGTGTTGGCCTTTGCATAGAATATTCTCATTTCCAATAAAATCTGCATTAATTCTCTCTTAATTTCATTCAAGTCTACCCAAATAGCACAGTTTTGATTTCGCAAAATCGAATGATTAGGATAAGTCAGATTTTGATTCACCGGGTGTGGTTGTTGTGTGGAGCTTCGACGGTGTTGTAAGAAATTTTGTCCTATTCTGAATGAATATTCACGGACAAGATTTCATTGTCGTTGAATTGAATTGTTTTTCATGTTTTCTCATCAACATTGGGGCGAAATATTCATGAAATGACCCCAATTTCCAGCCCTCGTCTGACGAATGTGTTTTATTTTCCGCGCTAGTTCGTATTGCACTCTGCACTGCTTTGGTCAGTCACTCACTGTTGTTGGGTGCATGCGTTACGAGCGGTCTCATTGTCGCCATTCCCAATCTAATTAAAATTAAATCATATCTGCTCCCCCATTTGGATATGTCGCTTGAAGGATCTAATTACAGCCTTGCAGCAGCTCGAGTGTCAACCAATATAGACTGGTCTTGGGTGTAAACATTGGGGTAAACGATACTGCAATGTTATAAGTCCTATCTTAGAAAGCACCAGTCCAGCATTTAACCTGGTCTATATAGAGTTCAGCCTCCCCCCCCCCACTTTTTCAAGTGTGCTCCGACGCCCCTGAACGCTATGGATATATATGGATATAACGGCTCTCTTCCCTCTAAGGTAAGTATATCGTCCCCGGAAAGCATCATGGCTTCTCACCTTTGATATGCCCGTCTTCCCTTCGCAGTTACGTATTTTCCTAGAGTTAGACTCTTCTTCCCGCCGTGGATATGTCTGTTCACCTTGTAGGTACGTATTCCCTTCTACACGTCGGTTCGCCTTTCCACCGTGGATACGACTGCTTCTTCTTGGAAGAATTCCACTCTACAGGTAGGTTCGACTTCCCACCGTGGATACGTCTGTCTTCACCTGGTTTGTACGTATCGGCGATGCCACCTCTTCCGTGTGATTATTATCTCACCCTAGGTTCGTCTAATAACCGTGGCCTCGGCTGACTCCAGGCGTAATATGGCTTGCGAGGATGGCTCTCCTCCGGATGTATCCGGCTAAATGATGTGGTCTAATATAACGTCTCTGGCAGCCAATCTGTCTGTAACAGTTTTGAGATGCTGCTTCGATGGCGCGCTCATAGTCACCTTAAACGGCCCAGACTGAAGTAATCACGACGACCGATTAAACAGACTTCCTTCGATAGACTTCCTTCAACGTCTAAGATTACAACAAATTGCCCTGCTTCCTCTCACAGGTTGATACCAGTTTTCTGTCACCCGTTTCACGGTGAGAACGCTCTCAGACAGCGTTATGCCTCTCCACAGTGAACACTTCCGGGTCCCCAACACATAAGCTGGCTTGTGAGAGTGACTTCTTCCTTCGAGCTCCAATCAGGTAGGTACAGTTGGATCGTAGTAGGTATCTCCAGTACAGTATAGTGCATCCATGTATCAGCAGCCTAATTCCATAACCCTGGGAATATTACCAGTCGCCCGAACGCAAGCCCAGCATTCGCCGACAATACTGCTGCTCAATACCCTTCACTAATACTAGTCACTGGACTTCTATGTTCCCTCTTTCCATACCGGCACCGTTCACCGATTACACGCCCTTCTCCGTTGTTAAAGTACACAATGTTCCCTGTAGGTACCACTTTAACCTGTCCTATAGACTTTAGTCTATTACCCAATAGAGAAGAGCTGTCACCTGGTTGCAGTTCAGTTCCGAAGTGATTTCCATGCCTGATCTCCGTCTTTTATACACATCAAACCTCGTACATGTAACGTCTTGTTGCCAGGATGAAATGTCACACTTTCCCACAGCGCCATCTACACTTTCCCTTTAAAAACAACTCACAACATTTGACAGTTTAGGAACGATAACTCCAAACATTATCACCAAGACTTTGGGGGAATTCCCCATTTCTAGTTTCACTTTCGTTACCGTACCGCTGATTATATCGATGTATAAAGTTTGCACAGTTTCCTTGTTAACGGGAACATTAGATAGCATTCTTCGATGATATCACAGACCAGGATGGATATAAATGCTGGACGGTAAGTTGATTTCAGTCTTGTATACGTCGCATACCCGTTTTATGCTAAGCGTTGTGGTATCATGTAGACCCCGATTTTCGTCATATTTCCGGGTTGGCGTGCACTCTTCATTCCAGACTTGCGCTTCGGTTCGGGCTTGTGTTCAGTCCTGATTTAACGTTTAGGTGATACCAAAATTCGTTACAAGATATTCATGGTATGCACGCTCAAAACACTAAATTCAACTGAAATACGTAAGATCCTATAGCGACATGTACGATCGGGGATCATTGACAGGGTATTAATTTATTAAGATTGCGCCATTCCGATTATATATTCATTTTATGCCGATTTGTGTTTTATTTCATGTCATAATCTGTTCACTAAAAGGCATCATAATAAACAAAATCCTTCTCAAATATTTAGCTTGTTTTTCTTTGGCGCATAAACCTAGGCAATTGCCCTATCACTGTGACCATGGTGACATGTATTCGTGCGCTAATATCGATAACCATTCTAGTTTCGAGAAGAGGCTCTATTTACAGTTTTATACCATGTGGAATCGATGTTACAAAACCGTTTATTTGGAGACATGATCTCCAAAATCCGCGCGAAGTTCAGAAATTTGTTTCTTAGCCAATGGGTTAACATAAATCAATGACGTCACGCAAAACTACACATTTGTGTTATCATGGCCAGCTAATGAGGAAAAGTGTCCGAAACGCGATGATTTCATGATCTAAAAATGACCGACGGTGTGTGAATGCAGCTAAGAAGTTACTTATTTATTATAAAAATATTGTAACAGTTCAAAGTCTGTGCTCCGTACAGGAAATTATTTCGTGCAATGGTTTATCACCGAAAGAATTTGCCAGGCTCTGTACAAAATGGCTCCCCCATTTTGAGTCCACATTTCTGCCCAGAATCTAACTGGTCAAGAGAGGTTGATAATATAATTTTTTTAATGCCCACCTCCTTGTAGTTCCACATGAAAATATGGGCAAACTTGCTCTCCTACTGGGCATTCAGGAAGGTAGGCTGTATAACATGGTATAACATAGGGGCGATTATTTACTTGATTCTTACCAATACTGTACCAAACTTTACCAAACTCAAAGTGGAACAGGTACAACTAATATACTTTACAGGAAACATGCTAACTTGTGAAAAGTTAAACGTTTCACCAGCGGGGTGATGGGCTAAATATAGGTCACCGACCTGCTCATTTATTGACAAATCAGGCTCTCGACGGGTGAACCCAAATCTTGAACTATAACAATCATAGTATACATCAGCTGCACTGGTGGATTACTAATTTCCAATATAATACTCTCAAACTGATTTTCCTGACAATAGATCTGTGATAAAATCGTAAAAAGATACCGTCAAACCAAGTGTCATTGGCGCTTTTAAATACATTTAATAAATGTTCGGTGTATTTCAAGATAAATAGAAGTGTTGTGACCCGGAGAGAGGATGCTACAGTTAGCGAGAGTGACAGCATTACAATTTGTCAAAGTAGTGATGCGATTCTTGTCCCATGCTCTTCGTACACTAATGATTCTGGGCTTAGAAAGAAGGTGTAGCCTCGAGTCAATAACAATTATAGGATTGATAGGCGCGCAGTTAATACAAATTGCATTAATCCATATGTCCTGGTCTCCACAGAGAATTGAAGCAAATTTGATTAAAGGATCTGGGATTTTTTTTTCAGTGGTGACTTATTGAATACTTGGTTTGTCCAGGGAATTTGGTTTGAAATTTTCATGAGGGAACGAGCGAGAATACGAGAAGTGGGGAGAGATATAACGTAATTAATTTGCGCAAATTTAATGTTCGATGGTGAAACTTTACCAAATGATATTTTGTCACGCGTGTTTGTGATTAATCAATGTATGACCTAACCTTGTCTGTGCTGATATAAAATACGAACACACCATTGAGCTCTGTGGAGCGGGACTTTAATTAAGGCGAAATGTTGTCCATGCCTGTTGCTTGTTGAAGAATCGTGGGTTCATCAGTCTTCTCCTCGATGCGAGAGAACAACCACCTCACTTAACTGGGTTACATGTAAAGTAGTACCCCACTCACCAATCAGATATCTGAGACAGGATTTTTTTCCTACGCGGCACACTACCGGAAGTGACAGACAAAATACGTCATTCCCGTCAGTAGTATTTGTTAGGCTATACTATCGTTACTTCCATGTCTTTTTTTTCAATACCTCTGTTGATTTAGTTATTTGAAAACACCTTCAATGCATCAAATATAATATCGACGTGAAAAAGAAGTGCACCCTACACAGGCATGACTGTTATTCGGTAACGGCACAGGCATGACTAGTAGTAGGAAGAGGTGAAATTCCCGAGCATTGAGGGTGAGGGTGATGACGGCATATGGATCACGTGGAGCTGACATTACGGATGACGTCACTTCCGGGTCAAAGGTCATTTACGGGTCAAAGTTACTTCCGGCAACATGTAGCCCAGCAAGAGTGACCTCGCTCTAAAGAAGACCATACGCTGCAGTGATTTCAATGTTAACCAAAGGCAACCCACTCATGGACATTTGCGGTATAGGATGTGGCCCCTTGTTTTCTTTGTCTCGAGCTGTAGGACACGATTGAAGAGGTCTCGAGGCCTTGGGTTGATTTCGCTGAAAAGTTACCGTTCGCATGCGCACTGGACAAGTAGCACTGGTGTAGATATTTTGGGGTCGAGTTGGACCACTATTGGTCCGATTGGATCGTGTGAGGTATCAGTTTGAAGCACTCGAGGAGGACCATTCGACTGGATGAGTATGAAATGGAAGTTACGTAATGGCGCCCATGCGCAGATAGGGAATTTTGGGAAAAGGGCACTGGAATGAACGTTGGGGGCCTGGGTGGACCAATATTGGCCCGATTGGGCTGTGGGAGATATCAAAGTGAAGCTCTTGTGGGGGACCGTTCAACTGGGTGGGTGTGGAAGTACGACAATGGTGCGCATGCGCATACAGGGAATTGTGAGAAAATGGCATTGGGATGGACCTTTTGGGATCGTGGTAGGCCAATATTGGGCTTACTGTGTCGTTAGAGGTAGCAGTTTGAAACACACGCGGGGACCATCCGATTGGATGGGTATGGAGTGGAAGTAAGGCTACGGCGCATGCGCAGACCGGGAATTATGCGAAAAGGGCATTGGAAGGGACGTTTTCGGGTTGAGGTGGGTCCATATTGGGCGTACTGGGTCTTCCGAGGTATCATTTTGAAGCACTCGTGAAGTAACATCCGACTGGACTAGTGTGTTGTGAAGTAGGGTTATAGCGTGCATGCGCAATAGAAAAAAAACGTTTTGGATTGGACGTTTTCGGGTCGCGGTGGGTCAATATTGGCCCGATTGGGCTGTGTGAGATATCAATTCTCGTGGAGGAGCATCCAACTGGTTGAATGCGGAGTGGGAGTAAGTCTATGGCGCGCATGAGCAGACAGAGAATTGTGGGAAAAAGGCAATGGAATGAACGTTTTGGAGTCGAGATGGATCACTATTGATCGGATTGGGTCGTGCGGGGTAACCATGTGAAGCGCGCTTCGAGGCCGTTCAAGTCATGGGTGGGTGCATGTTTTATAAAATAAAATGAAATAAAATAAAAGATCCGAAAACACGGACTTCAGCTCTGAAATATGGAAAACCGCTATCAACTAGGTCTAGAAACCCAGTATATTTGCCCTCTGGCCTTTGTGAAGTGTTTTACCGTAACGCCTTAACGCCCTATCTGAACGCCTTAGCGCCTGAAATTAAAGCCATAATGCCCTATCTTAACGCCTTAACACCTTATGCTAACGCCTTAACGCCCTAGCATAGCAGTTTTTTTTACCTTTTTGTGAGGGATTGCACGATGCTATTATATAATACTAACGCGTCGACAAGATGTATGTATCAATCCATTCGCACCACGGAATGGTGGACCACGATGATGGCATCGCTCTACGCCGGGTCATGTTCGGTCTGGCTATTTGTGTGTGCGTGGGTATGTGCGGGTGGGTGTGTGTGGTGGTGGTGGTGGTGGTGTGTGTGTGTGTGTGTGGTGTGTGTGGTAGTGGTGGTGTTAGAGAGTGTGTGGTGGTGGTGTGTGTGTTGTGTGTGGCGGTGGTGATGTGTGTGAGTGGTGGTGGTGGTGGATGTTTGTGGTGGTGGTTGTTTTTGGTGGTGATGGCGTTGCTGAGCGCCCGTCTTAACGCAGTGACGCCGTAACGCCCTGACGTCTTCTATACCTTGTTCCTTAATGCCTTAACGCCATGAAGCGGACAGTTGAGCAAAAGAAAGATCAATACGTTCACAAGTTTGCATATAGTTCATTATTCCTCCATCACATCATACCCACGCTGGGGGAGCCGCTTTGAGTATGTTTTAAAATTCAGGCATACTCTTGTCCAATCAGAAGCCCCCATTTGGGGCTGCATCTGTCATATTCGGTCTTGCCCGTTAGATGTATTTTCGGCTGATCTTATCCAATCAGAAACCGCCATTTTAGAAAGTTTAATCTTCGGCCTAATTGTTCTAATCCTCGTCGGGCATGCCAGGGTACTGTAATGACAATATGTCTCGGAACATCTGTTTGCGAATTTTTATCGCATTTTGCAGGACCTCGGTGGGTGGTAGCCCCATATCCTCTTCCAGGTGACGCTTGGTCTTCATGATGGACCTGTGTGTGTGTGGGGTCGCCGTTCATTTCAAGCGGTAGCAGTGTATACTGTTCGTAGATCGTCATGACTGATTTTTCTAGATATTCCATGGAAATGACACTAATTCATCGAAAGCAGTGACGCCCGTCAACGCACGTCGTTACGCCTTAACGCCCGTCTCAACGCCTCAACGATCTATATTAACGCTTTAACGTCCGTCTCAACGCCTTAACGCCCGTTTCAACGCCTAAACGCCCTTTCTTAACGCCTTATCTTAACGCCTTAATGCCCTAGCTTAACGCTTTAACGCGCTATAGTAACGCCTTAACGCCCCATCGTAATGCCTTAGCGCATGTGTGGTACACCCATTTTATGTTATACCTGTCAAATTCGTTCTTGCCCGTTAGGTGTATTCTCGGCTGCTCTTGTCCAATCAGAAGCCGTGGTTTGAGAAATTACAGAGCTCGGAGCTGTGGGATGGACCGGTTAAGATCTCGGAGACCTATAGCCCGTGGGGCTCAGGGTACACCAGGATGCGGGTGCACCACAGGGGCGTTAAGGCATTGAGATGGGCGTTAAGGTGTTAAGACAGGCGTTAATGCGTTAAGATAGAGTGGTGAGGCGTTGAGACGGGGGTTAAGGCGTAACGACGTGCGTTGACGGGCGTCACTGCATTTCGATGAATTAGTGTCATTTTCATGGAATATCTAGAGAAATCAGAGCTTCTGAGCTATTTCACCAGGACGTTGAAGCGTTAAGCTGGGCGTTGGTGGGAGTTATTGTTCATAAAACAAGCGTATCCAAGAAACGTGCACAGTCGACGTTCAACCATCAACATGGCTTATACATGCTCCGCGTTTGAACGCACGTTCACCAGACGTTAAGATATGATGCGATACCAGAAGAATATACATGGGTTTGAAGACACCGGAGCACAAGAAGCCGATGCAGATGCTAAGAATATGCCAGCGACTGATACCGAAACAGAGACTAGTGAGAGTCTATCTACTGATATAGAGAGCTTGATCTCAGATAGTCAGGTTACGTCCTACGAAAACCTGAGTCGGAAAGAGCCTACCTTGTATGATCGTATCGTGACAACAGCTATTAATGCTCACGCTGCAGCGATCGAGGACGCCGGACAGGATAACTTACAACAGGCGTACATCCAAATGCGCCCAGCATCAGGAAAACAGCCATGGCGATCTATGAATAGTATACCCTGCTATCGCTTGAAATGAAAGGCGACCCCACCCACAGGTCCATCATGAAGACCAAGCGTCACCTGGACGAGGGCTACCACCCATCGAGGCCCTGCAAAATGCAATCAAAATGCGCAAACAGATGTTCCGGACCATATTGCCATTACAATATCCTGGCCTGCCCGGCGAGGATTAGAACAATTAAGCCGAAGATTAACCTTTATACCTGAATTGTAAACATACCCAACGCGGCTCTCCCAGCGTGGGTATGATGTGATGGAGGGGATAATAAACTACATGAAAACTTATGAACGTATTGATCTTTCTTTCTCTCAATTGTCCGCATCATGGCGTTAAGACAGTAAGGAACTAGATATAGAAGACGCTATGGCGTTACTGCGTCACTGCGTTAAGACGAGCGCCCAGCAACGCCATCACCACCACCACCACCTCACACCACAAACAACCACACCACCACCACAAATACCCACCACCAAACACACACCACCACCACCGCCACACACACACACACACACCAACACCCACACACACACACACACACACACACACGCGCACCACCATACACCATCTAACACCACCACCACCACATACACACACACACCACCACCACCACACACACACACACACACACACACACACACTCCCGCACATACCCACGCACACACAAATAGCCAGACCGAACATGGCCGGGCGTAGAGCGATGAAATCATCGGCGACCACCATTCCGTGGTGTGAATGGATTGATACATACACCTTGTCGAAGCGCTAGTATTATATAATAGCATTGTACAATCTCGCACAAAAGGTAAAAACTACTATGCTAGGGCGTTAAGGCGTTAGCATAACGAATTAAGGCGTTAAGATAGGGCTTTATGGCGTTAAGATAAGGCGTTAAGGCGTTCAGATAGGGCATTAGGCCGTTACGGTAAAACACTCCACAAACGTCATAGGGCAAATATACTGGGTTTCTGCTTTCTTTGCTACTAACCCTGCACATCTCAGCAGGCCACGACCCGCTGGGAACCGATATTAGCCCATGTAGACCTAGTTGGTTGGCGTTTTCCATATTTTAGGGCTAAAGTCCGTGTTTTCGGATCTTTTGTTTCGGAAAAAACATACACCCACCCACGACTTGATCGGCATCGAAGCCCGCTTCATATGGTTACCACGCACGACTCAATCCGACCAATAGTGGCCCACCTCGACACCAAAACGCCCATTCCAATGCCATTTTCCCACAATTCCCTGTCTGTGCATGCGCGCCCATAGCCTTACTTCCACTCAATTACAACACATATAAGGGAAGTGGGAAGAGGTGCCGACATACTGACTGCGTCACATGACTTCACAGAATAGTCTTCTGGTTAACCTATTCTAAATCACATACCAAGAATCTAACGATTCGTGATATGTGTTATATCTCAGGTACGCTTTTATTGTACCTGTTCATGTGGCAACTTGGATGATATGACCACACGGCCCCTAGCACCGGCATAAGCGGTATTAGATACAAATCTAGAGAGCTATGATGGAAATGCTCTGACAACTCGTATACTGGTAATTGGTGAGCTGTTTCGCAGTGACAACTCGTACATTGGAGATTGGTGAGCTGTATCGTCGTCAGATGTAAATGACGGCATTTAACACAAAAGACTAGTCTGTAATGCCCGATGTCGACCCAGCATCAGCTTCCCACAAGTGCCAACATATATCAAAGACCAAAAGGTCTGTACAGGGGGCGGGCCTCGGGGACGAAACGTCCACCAGCAGAATCTCGCCATATACAGGGAAAAATTACAACACATATAAGGGAAGTGGGAAGAGGTGCCGACATACTGACTGCGTCACATGACTTCACAGAATAGTCTTCTGGTTAACCTATTCTAAAGCACATACCAACAATCTAACGATTCGTGATATGTGTTGTATCTCAGGTACGCTTTTATTGTACCTGTTCATGTGGCAACTTGTATGATATGACCACACGGCCCCTAGCACCGGCATAAGCGGTATTCGATACAAATCTAGAGAGCTATGATGGAAATGCTCTGACAACTCGTATACTGGTAATTGGTGAGCTGTTTCGCAGTGACAACTCGTACATTGGAGATTGGTGAGCTGTATCGTCGTCAGATGTAAATGACGGCATTTAACACAAAAGACTAGTCTGTAAGGCCCGATGTCGACCCAGCATCAACTTCCCACAAGTGCCAAGCATATATCAAAGACCAAAAGGTCTGTACAGGGGGCGGGCCTCGGGGACGAAACGTCCACCAGCAGAATCTCGCCATATACAGGAAAAAATTACAACACATATAAGGGAAGTGGGAAGAGGTGCCGAAATACTGACTGCGTCACCCATCCATTTGGACGCTCCTCCACGAGAGCTTCATTTTGATGTCTCCCTCAGCCTAATCGGGTCAATATTGCCCCACGGCGACCCGAAAACGTCCATTCCAATGCGGTTTTTCTTATTGCGCATGCGCGATATAACCCAACTTCACTATACACTAGACCAGTCGGATGCTACTTCACGAGTGCGTCAAACTGATACCTCAGACGACCCAGTAAACCCAACATGAACCCACCTCAACCCGAAAACGTCCCTTCCAATGCCCGTTTCCCATAATTCCCGGCCTGTGCATGCGCGCCATAGCCTTACCTCCAATCTGCACCCATCCAGTTGGACGCTCCCCCACGAGAGCTTCACTTTGATATCTGCCACAGCCCAATCGCGCCAATATTGGTCCACCCAGGCCCCCAAACGTCCATTCCAGTGCCCTTTTCCCATAATTCCCTGTCTGCGCATGCGCGCCATTACTTAACTTTCATTCTACACTCATTCAGTCGGATGGTCCTCCACGAGTGCTCAAACTGATACCTCGCACGACCCAATCGGGCCAATAGTGGTCCATCTCGACCCCAAAATATCCAACCCAGCGCTACTTGCCCTGTGCGCATGCGCACGGTAACTTTTCAGGGAAATTCAACCCATAGCCTCTAGACCCCTTCCATCGTATCCTACAGCTCGAGACAAAGAAAACAAGGGGCCACACCCTATACCGCAAATGTCCATGAGTGGGTTGCCCATTAGGTTTAACATTGAAGTTACTGCAGCGTACCGTCTTCTTTAGGGGGAGATCTCTCTTGCTGGGCTCTCACGTGACCGAAAGTGACCTTTGCCCCGGAAATGACCTTTGACCCGGAAATGATGTCAGCGAATGTGACGTCATCCGTGACGTCAGCTCTACATCATCCACATGACATTATTACCCTGACCCTCAATTTTGAGAAACCAAAAACGAAAAACGAAAATTGAACTGTGCAAGGTTACACGAACCCTTTGGCCGTTACAGAGCCTGTGAACGGGCGCTTACCGATTTGAGGTTTCTCTTGGTGAAAGTGCGCGCGCACACTAACCTGACTACATCAGCCGCGATATGTACAATAGGATATCCAATGGCTATACTCGCTCTAAAAATAGAGTTACCAATCAGAGCGCGTCTAATGGAGGGCACTATCATTCGAATTTAGCCAACTGGAATTTCACCTCTTCCTACTACTATGACTGTTATGCGGTAACGGCACAATCCAATCTGATTAAAAACAGATCCAGAAACCGATTCTCTAACTGGATCTGACCTCCTTCCTATCTCAAGGCCGTTCGGTGACCTTCTGGCACGGAAATAACTCTTTACAGCTACATCATATTTTACCAATCAACGTAAAGTATGACATAGCATGACACGGTATGATTATTCTCCCCTGGACGGACTGTATCTACCGATAACTGTCTGCTAATGGACTGTCTAACTGGAGCACCAGTTGGCTAAATTCGAATGATAGTGCCCTCCATTAGACGCGCTCTGATTGGTTACTCTATTTTTAGAGCGAGTATAGCCATTGGATATCCTAGTGTACATATCGCGGCTGATGTAGTCAGGTTAGTGTGCGTGCACACTTTCACCAAGAGAAACCTCAAATCGGTAAGCGCCCGTTCACAGGCTCTGTAACGGCCAAAGGGTCCGTGTAACCTTGCACAGTTCAATTTTCGTTTTTCGTTTTTGGTTTCTCAAAATCAGAAATTGAAATATGACGGTCAATTTTCAATTTTCGTTTTTTGTTTTTGTAATCTCAAAAATAAAAATTGAAATTTGACCGTCAATTTTCAATTTTCGTTTTTTGTTTTTGCATTCTCAAAATCAAAAATTGAAATTTGACCTTTAATTTTCAATTTTTGATTTTGGGATTACAAAAACAAAAAACAAAAATTGAAATTTGACAGTCAATTTTCCATTTTCGTTTTGCTTTTCGCAAAAATGAAAATCAAACATTGAAAATCGCCTCAACTTGTCCGTTTTTCGTTTTTTGATGTTAACTTTGACGTTAACTTTTGATGTTAACTTTGACGTATCAATGTTGAGTTCGCACACGAAAGGGTTATGCCGTCACTTTCAGTACGACGAGTAGAATAGAAAACGCAAACCGTGTTGTATACGAGGTGTGAAGCGTGAGAGGCATGTGGCCCACCAGACCATCCTCATGAGCCAGTGTATCGATCGATTTGTTGGGGTGTCTATACACTGGCTTGTTTAGTTGCTCACAGTAGTTCTGGATAAAAATAGATCAAGGGGTATCCTCTAAATCGAACCAATCAGTGATCAGGCTCAGATAGCTCATTAAGCCAATCCACTGCACTGTATGAGATGCGACAGGTTTGAATTTCATCGCTGGCTTAACTCCTTTGATGTCAGACTGAAATTGACATCGAGAGTCAAAGCAAACTTCGCCGGCTTGGGATACCGATATGCTAACTCAAAATAACCTAAGGGGATGTAATTTTCGAATTTGAGGCAACGATTCAAGAACTCACTCGAATCATCAAAAATGTCCAGGTACGAGGATTTACGATTTACCTGGACTTGTGAAGATGCACCAGACAGGTCTGGACAGGAGGCATCCCGCTGTTCTCATTGGTTATTGGCATTGAGGCTTTAGCCAATCAGGACGCAGTCTTAGATTTTTTCCGTTCTAAAAATATATGTTTGGAGCCCTATAAAAGCGAGCAACATTCATGCTCACAACCGCTATTTGTTATTGAATTAAAATATAGTACTTATAAAGATACCAACAAAGACGTATTACCAATAAGAATAAGCATCGCGGTGATGGGCCTCGAAATCCGTGTATGACAAGCGGTTCGTAAACCACCATTTCAAACAAGACGCCAGACGTCTGAATGATTCAACGCTTCAGGTCTTCCTTCTCTGTTGTTGAGATCTGGAGCGTTGGAGCGTCAGATGCCATGATTGACACCAGACGCCTGAATGATTTAACGCGTACGCTTAACGCTTCAGGTCCAATCTTCCTTCTCTATTGGGTCCTGGATCGTTGGAGCGTTCAGATGCTCGTCAACGTTCAGCATCAAAAACGCTTCAGCGCTTTAAGTGCGGGTATCAAACGCTTCAACGCGGGAAGTTCCTTTGGGGGTTATGATTAGGGTATCCACGTATTTATTATACTACCCTACTTTAATGAACCCCGTTGTTCACCATATCATGATTCAGGCCTGCTGCACATAGGCCTACTCGATCTTGCACATGCGCATTTGGCCCATTATAATTTAGCTCGAATGACTGGCTCCAGGGACCTAGTGTAGTAAAACTCGCATAACTTTCACCCTACTGGTTTTTCATATTATGCTCCACCCCTGCCTATACAACACGGTTTGCGCTTTCCATACTACTCCGCGGGCCGAAAGTGACATCAAAAGCCATGCGCGTGCGCAGTTAACATTGACACGTCAAAGGTAAAATCAAAAAACGAAAAACGGACAAGTCGAGGCAATTTTCGTTATTTGATTTTCATTTTTGCGCGAAGTAAAATTAAAAAAGGAAATTGAAAATTGAATGTCAAATTTCAATTTTTGATTTTGAGGAACCGAAAACGAAAATTGAAAATTGACGGTCAAATTTCAATTTTTGATTTTGAGAAACCAAAAACAAAAAACGAAAATTGAATTGTGCAAGGTTACACGGACCCCAAAGCAATAGGCTAATGATATGATAGGACAGACGTCTTCTTACGCAACCAACTCAAAGGGATATGTGACCTAGTCACGAGAAACTGTTCCAAAACAAAAACAAAAATTAGAAGTGCCTTGCTGCAGCGAAATATATGATCAGCCCATTACCTTTACGGAAAGTGACGAATAATTATCTATGACTGATTTTTTTTGTATTTATCCAAATATTATCCGAACTAAGTTGCGTGCAAGGAGATATACGGTTTCCACGTCAGTCAAGAGTGATATAAACAACACCACGTGGTGACATTTCGCGCTGTGGGTTGGTTGTCAGCTCGACCCTATTCTTCGGACTCAAGGCTCCTTGAATTTTGAATTCTTTCCATCGGCACTCTCCATCTTCATTCGAAACTGCCGAGCGAAAATCATTGAAGAGGTCTCCCATGGGAGATCCACGAGAAATTGCGAATGTCTCCAAATAGGGAGAACAGTCTCGAAATAGGGAGAAGGTCCGATCCACTGATACGCAAGAGTAGATCTGTCTTTAACTCTATATGGCCTGGGCATTTTGGAACCTGTCCAGGGTGGGGCCGGAGGGGGAATTTCGCCTCACCCTAATTATTTTTCTTACCCCTTGAGCTAAGGAGATGAAACTTACAAAACTATACCCTTGAGTCAGCCTCTACCAGAAAATGTTTTATGTAATTTCTCGGCAAAAACTGCATGATAAATTAGTACATATTTATCTGATATGAAATAAAGTAGTTTTTGCCCACTTTTCCTCGCGAAAAATGACGAAAACATCACTTTTGTGATACCCCCCTTTGACGCCATTTTGAATTTTCCCATGATCCTCTGTTCGTGAGGTTATGCGAATATGATATCGATAATATAAAAATGGTAACTCTCAATTTTTTGTCGTTTCGGAGGTTCCCCCAGGCCTGGTAGAGTTAATCAGATTGGGCATAATCAGGTAGAGGGAGCGGGGTAACTCCTACTATTGCCGGCAGTGTCAAAGTGGAGTGACCCTGTGAAATATAGCATGGGCTGTGAGAAATTTGAGGAGAGAGAGGCTGTTATTAAGGGAGCGCTGATACCGGTAATCTCCCCCGATACATATACCTACTTTAACCCGTTGATAAAGAGAGAAATGAATTAATCTCGCTCATATTCGAGGCTTCTGTTCCATGATCATGCCTGAGTTTAGTGATATAAAATATGTATGAAAGATATTGCAATTTTTCAAATCCATTACAACAATAAAGGTCCCACTTGGATTTTTCCCCAAATCGGGAAATCTTTCATATGAAAACAAACAATTTTTCACCTATAGACGTGTATCGACCTTGGAACAGTATCGGTGTCGTGTACGTCCGTCTATCGAAAATGAGCGAGATTAACTCATTTCTCTCGGCAACGGGTCTAGGGCTACTTTCAACAACGGTGTATTGCCATCGTATCTCAAAAACGAATATGACTGGGTTAAAGGTGAAATGCAAAGGTAATAAAAGTAAGAAAAAAAGCATTTCCCTTTTTTTTTATGATGATAATAAATTATACAGCCCTCAATAAACGAAATCTGGTGATGATTTTTATTTTTTAAAGAGAAATAAAACACGTGTATGATCAGCGGCTTGAAAATAGTGCATCGCTTATCTCCCCTTGATTCGGAGCTTTTCCACCAGAGACTGTGACGTCATAGTTGAGCCACACTCAAAAAATGGCGGCTAACATGAATGTAGACAGCGACAGCGATGCGGAGGAATTTTCTTACACTTCTTCCTCTTCTGATGAAGAGGAATTCACGACAATGGTTAGTGCAGGGGTGCCCCTGCCTTACCAACACGAACCTATTGTGAACAAAGAACTAGCAGACAACGATAGGATCAGCGACACTGCAGGTGCCGTGGGCGACAGTCAAACCGAGAGAATCGGAAATACAGATTGGTAAGTTCCGACTTTTTCTTTTATCCCCCGTAGCGAATGATGACCAACCTGTTAGTGCGTTTCAGTGAACGTGAATGACACAAGCAAGGGCTTCGTGAGCAATAGCCTAGCTTATCTATATATGTGAGCTATTTCCATACAATGCAAAATTATGCAGCTACATCATGTTGTGCAGACTGTGTCTGGTCCCACTGCTACGTCACGTATCGCAGCGCCACCAGGGGGAGGTAATCATGTACGGATCGAAATTTCGTAAATAATACAGCGTTGCATTTTTTAGTTTTTAACTTTATTAGGCTTAAGCAAATGTCTTAAATCTGAAATGAAATTAATATACACATTATTTCTCCAATCTTACTGCAAATATCAAGTGATTTAGAGGAACCTTTGCATTTCACCTTGTTTTAATCATACATGCCTTAAGGAGAAGTCTGTCGATAATGAGCGAGATTGATCGTCCTTATTAATTCGCAATCAGGAGAAAAATATCCTAGCTAGGTTCAAAGAAAACAGCCGAGCTATTTTTCTTTCTCCCCTTTACACCTGGCCAAATGAGGTTCTTTTGTCACGAATTGCTTGTTACCTATCGGGGAAAGAGCAAATATGAGCTTTACGCATTCCATACTATAGGCATATATGCGAGGTAATTAGTTCAGGAACTAAACATATTTTTGTAATGTTATCATTACATTTGGAAACGTAATATAATTGGTGGAAGATGAGTGCTGAACCATTTATAATTGTTGTTAGTTTTCAACAATCTACAACAAGAAGAGCATTTGTCGCCATTTTATCCAATTAACAACTATTCCCTTACTTTAAATGTTCTTACATGAATTTTCTATTTCATTACATAATTATCCTGAGCTCATTGACTTCATTCACCGTGCATTTCGCCCGAGGTCAGCTTCCCCAAGAATTAAGTCGCACGTCCGCTCCAGTCAAACGAGTCAATGAAATTATCTGTATTTAAATATTTTGTCCTGGGAACCCCCATCCTCGCTAAAACCAGGGGTATCTCTATCTGTATGATAGATATAACCCCTGGTCCGCTTGGGCAGTGTATCGGGATCAACGACACACAGCGGCATCCTGCGCATATTGACCAATCAGATCACTTAAGCACTGTGACCATGGCGACCGTGACAACACATTCGAAAACACAATAGCTTGTGCGATATCCAGTGGCAGATGAACTTGCAAGTAGTAGGGAAAGGGGATTTCGACGCGGTTTTTCCAGGGAGGTAACTCTTGGTTCCCCTTTTTCTGCCAGGGGGCGCCACCAGTCCCGTATGACTGAACATGATAGGACATGTACTGAAGTGTGACGTCATGTATGACGTCACTTCCGGTCTGCGTGAATCGGGCGTGTGTATTCCTTCGCGGTGATGCGGTCTGGTGGTGATGCAGTCGCGGGAAAAAGCTTCCGCGGAGAAAAAGTAGTCCCCAGACTTCAAATACGCTGCATGGTCCGATTGGGTCGAGTGAGGTATCAAAATGAAGCATTTGGGAAGGGGCATCCAGCCATGGGTGGGTGCATGTAAAATTAGGATTTTTCCCGAAACTATAAAAAGCGGAATACGGACTTTACCCCTAAAATAGGGGGAAACCCCTATCAACCCTAGCCAAAAGGGCTAATATCGGTCCCCGGGCTTATTGGGACCTGCCTATCAAGTCAATGGGGTGGGTGCATGTAAAATTAGGATTTTCCTCCGAAACTATAAAAAGCGGAACACGGACTTTACCCCTACAATAGGGGTCTGTATTATACAATATAAGGGAAAATGCCTGTATGGGGTATGGGGATGGTCAATTTTTTTTTCGTGGGCTTTACTATGGCTTGTGGGGTCGCGTTTTTCTCGTCTCGCCAAGAAAATGACAATGGGAAGGGTCCCGGAGCGAATCGGTGAAATTTTTGGGAAAAGTCACCGAGGTCTGTATATAGGCCCATAGGCTGGCCATGGGGGGTATAGGTCCAACCTGGGAAATTCACACACGTTCATTGTGATATGGGTTGCTTGGATTTGTTTTTCACGTCTCGTCATTTAGAACACGATGGGAAGGGTCCCGGAGCGAAACGGTGAAATTTTTGGAAAAAGTCACCGAGGCCTGAGTAGGCCCATAGGCCTATACTGCATGGCTATGGGTGTATAGGTCCATACGGGGTGGACGTTTCGTGATCTAGGTGGGCCACTAATGGCCCGATGGGGTCGAGTGAGGTATCAATGTGAAGCCTATGTGAGGGGGCAACCGATGGGATGGATGTGGGGTAGGAATATCGTCATTCTGTGCATGCGCAATAGACAAAGTGTATGGAAATAGACGTGTTGGGATCTAGGGGAGCCACTAGTGGGCCGGCTGGATCGAGTGAAGTATCAATGTGAAGCCTATGTGAGGGGGCAACCGATGGGATGGATGTGGGGTAGGAATATCGTCATTCTGCGCATGCGCAATAGACAAAGTGTATGGAAATAGACGTTTTGGGATCTAGGGGAGCCACTAGTGGGCCGATTGGATCGAGTGAGGTATCAATGTGAAGCCTATGTGAGGGGGCATCTGATGGTGCCGGGTTGAAATATCGTCACTCTGCGTATGCGCAGTGGACAAAGGGTATGGAAATAGACGTTTTGGGGTCTAGGTGGGCCACTAGTGGGCCGATGGGATCGAGTGAGGTATCCATGTGAAGCCTATGTGACGGGGCTAGACTAGGGTGTCGTTTCCATTCTGCTGCGCAGGTCACGTGGGTTGTGACGTCACTTCCGGGTTTCACCTCCAAACCCAGAAGAGTTCCAATGTTCTCTTAGACGTCCAGATGTTCAACCTCCGGGGTTATTCTCGGCCCGGCCCGGCCCCGCCCGCCCCGGCCGCAGCGCGCGCGCGCGGGGGTGATCTGATGCCGCAGCGCGCGCGGGTTATCCGGAAGTGCGTGGGTGAATCCGCAGCGCGCGCGCGCATGAAGACCCTCATACATACCCCAATGCAGGCGCAGACGTGATGTGCCCGGATGATAGACACGGATGTCGCCGAGAAAAACACATACAACACGTCACATACAGTCGCCCCCCTCAAGACCCTCATATATACCCGAAAAGATACGGACGTTACCGAAAAGACACGGACGTTACCGAAAAGACACGGACTTCATCGAAAAGACACGGACTTTACCGAAAAGATACGGACGTACCCGAAAAGACACGAAGGTGAACGACATTGTGGAAAAACCCCACAGACAGGTTAGTACATGCATTCCTATGATGTTCACAGGTTGCGCCCATTCACGAAGGGCCGTGACAGGGCGTAGTAGAAAAAAGCGCATTTCTAACCTTATTGACCTTATGGCGCAAGCGAGTATGACAAGTGCCCATGACTCACACGGTGTATAAAACCCTACCCAACAGGTACACTATAAAGCCACCTCTCTAACCGTTCGCTTTTCATCCCCCACCATGGCAGCGAGCGGAACAGAGCTTGCGTTATTCCAACTGACGTCCGACGTCTACCTCATCGTCAATGACGATCACCTGGAGCTGGTCCAAGACGCACCGCAGAAGGTGAAGATTTTGTTATCGCTATCAGGCTGGACTCTATTGACACGATTGTTACAGGGAAAAGACCCCGAAAGGGATTTCATGCACGTGGAAGTCGGCGTGCACATACGCACTGCTGGAGAGGATTCCCTTTTTCCCCGGTTGGAACAGAGTGGAGGTACCTATATCACACTCTGTCCACCCTTATGGATGGCACTGAAAGATGTACTCCCCGAGGTGGATGACTTACTACACCCCGAGGTGAAAGAAGGGACTGTGGCTACCCGGAAGCTTACACCTGGCTGCACCCTATTGTTGTACCCCAAACGAGTGGACCTCATCGATAGCGGACTTAGGTGTTGGTGTACGCCTGAACCCAAAGCGCACGTCTCCTTGTCACCGGAAGGATGGACTACCTTGAAGCGGGTGTTGTTGGGTGACCTGCACGGTGATAGCATTCACCTGTGTGACGACGTCTACATTTTCTGCGGTCCCTTTTTCGCTCGACTCCTCTGTCTGAACGACGGTGGTTTTACCCTGGACCCCGATCTATGGACGGCTTTGGAACAAGTAATCCCCATTGTCGATAAGGTACTATCTCTATAGGAGCCACATAACCAATCAGAATAGTACGTATCATGGACTACACCCGTAGAGCTACATCTAGGCGCGCATGTGTGACATGGTCTATAAAACACGCCCCTCTGGATCCCACATCTTCATTTCTACGGTTGCAGAGCCATGACGGAGATCCAGCCCTATGCGACTCGCATTTTACAGCATGCCACCGTGGTTAATTCACTCACGGGTTATCGAGCAGTGGTCCGGTCCATGTTTGCAGATGGCGACGACAACGAGGGGCGACGCCAGATCCTGAACGAGTTCACAGAAGCGGTCCTCGACAGAGTGCACTCGATGGAGAGGTGTGTCATCACTCACCACTACTGGACTATGACAGCCATCCTTGATGCTCGGGCTATGGACCACGAGCGCTCACGCCGGAGCCAGCGACGGCTGATTGGCCTCACAATAGTCTGTGCCCTATTGACCCTGGCGCTGTGGCATTGACAGTGGGACCTCACCATAAATACGAGGGTGAGACAGAGTGTGTGTCATTCACCGTTCGTCATTGGATCAAGCATGTCACCAGTCCTACGAGCCATCCTTCCCCTTACACCCCGGGTGGGGTTACACGTCTATGAAGATAAAGTCACCCTCGTGGAAGACCGTGGAGATGTTTGCTGGTCGCGCGCTGAGACCGTATCGAATACGGTTGCGCTACACCGTGACGGCTGGACCAAATTTAAACGGGTGTTGAGCGGCGAGCTCGACGGACACCTCATCCACATAGACAATTCCATCTACGTACACCGTGGACCCTTCTTCCCACGCCTGGGCCGCTACCAAGACCCTACGCGAGGCTTCACCCTAGATCCCGATCTGTGGACAGCCTTCGAGAAAGTGGTGCCTATCGTGGACCAGCTGTTTACACCGGACGAGCGGTCATCAGACGAGTTGGAGTGGGCTCGTGCCCTGAGAGAAGCAACGGCAGAACCCAATGAACAAATGTCTAGCCATGAACCAGACGACGATGCCATTGATTACCCGGCTAGACTCAGTCAGCCCAGTGACATGACCACCCAATCCTTTGATCTCACGGGGTTCTCCCTATAAATACGAGAGACAGTCAAATCTGGTACCATTCACGTACTGACCATGACGGAGCATATAATACTGGCGTATCTCAGCTTGACCCCCGAGGGTTTCCTGCACGTTTATGCGGATAAGGTCGATATCATGGAGGAGGTGGGAGACATCTGTGATGCGGACCCTACACAACCGTGCCCGGCCCACATTCGTCTGTCCCGGGAGGGCTGGACCAAATTCAAACGGGTGTTGTCTGGTGAACTGGACGGCGACCTCATCCACTTGTGTCACGATGTGTACATCCGACGCGGCCCTTTCTTTGCTCAATTGGCTCGGCTAGATGGGGGTACAGTGCATTTTACCCTTCACCCTGATCTATGGTCTGCATTGGAAGATGCCGTGGTAGATGTGGATCAAGTGCTTATCAAGCGGTCATCAGACGAGTTGGACTGGTCATTTACCATGGACACTGTGGAAGCCAACGAAGAAAATCAGAAAGAAACACAAAAGAAAAAGGTGTTACAGAAAGGCGGCTTTCTCGGGGCCATCTTAGCACCGTTGGCCGCTTCCGTGTTGGGTCCAGTATTGGGTGGACTCTTCGGCCGACAATGAACCACACGAAAAAAATGGTCCTCGTCGAACCCACGATTCCTTCAAAACCTTCAATCGCCCTACCCTGTCCCACATACGGTGAAGACCATAAACACCCTCGATGGAGAGATGCAACAGATCTTACAGAGACCGGGGTTAAGCGACAGTGAGAAAGTACAACGGTACAATGAGACGCTTCAACGGTACATGACGTTCATGGACCAATACAAAACAATCTCTACCCCACCACCACCACCACCACCACCACGTGACACACCGCCGACCTCAGCACCGCTCCAACAGCCGTCATTACCAGGGGTACCACCCACAGTCCCACAGTGGGTGGAAGACGAAGTCCTGAAGAGTGTACCTGCATCGTTCAAGAAACAAGCTGGCCTGGTATTACAACGGATGAAACAGAATCCTAACATGACTTGGAATGATAAAGGCGAACTACTGGTACAGAATCAGGTGGTCCCCGGGACCCACATGACGGATTTAGTGAATGACCTGATGCGTAAACGCAGGTCGCACACGGATCCTCGAGGATGGGAGGTCTTCGCTCTAGGCTTGAAAGACATGCATGTACCACAGGAATTGGTGGGGAACCCCCACCGCTGGGCCTTTATGCAGCGAACCCAGCAATCGCCGAGTGGCCCACTACCTTCTTGGGAATCCGATTGGGAACCGGAGTCACCCCCCAAAACTCCACCACCACAACGGGCACCTTCTTTTCAGACCTTTAAAAAACCATCCTTGATCAAGACACCCCACATCTCCAGAGCTGTGACACGTAGCAAGTCAACGCGACGAACACGACGCCGGACACAACCGCCCAAGGCCTGGAACACCTATTAAAACCAACAGCAGCAGCAGGACAGCTCAGTCGCCATGTTTTACCTCACCCTACCCAGTAACAGTTCGCTGGATGTGTTTCCTGACAACACCTTGGCCAAGTACGTGACCCAGTTACCGCAACCGTTGCATTTACCTGGGCGGTGGGAATGTGGCCTCGTGGATATCCAATACCCTTACTCGTGGTACAACGTGCGAGCCAATGAAGTCTGGTACGAGGTGACCTACGAAGGAAAAGACACCCGACTGACCCTCCCCGAAGGCCAATACGATACTCCCAAGGAGTTCATGGGTGGGCTGTCAAGACTGTTGCATTATAAGGCTCTACGGGTCTAAGTCTCAAAACCTATCCCTTCAAGAATCACGTGGACTTCGATTACAACGCACACAACGACAATGCACAGCTTATCGTCACCGCCAACGTGAGTGTCGTACTGAGTCCTATCCTACAGCAAATGCTGGGTTTCGATCTACAGACGTTCGCTGGTCCCACCGCCCACCAAGGCGAGATCCCGATGGATATGAAGTCGGGTATGTACGGACTCTACGTCTACTCGGACGTGGTGGACAACCACATCGTGGGCGATATCAACACACCTCTGTTACGGGTGGTCCACATTAAAAAGACGTATGGAGATCAAGTCACCCACAGTTTCACCCACATGCTCTACCTACCCGTACGACAAACCGACATCAACACGATCACGGTGGATATAAGAGATGACACGGAACGACCGGTGGCATTCGAACGCGGGAAAGTGGTGCTGACACTTCATTTTCGACAAGCACGTGCTCCCCACTTTGTATAATGAAGGTGCCTTACGAGTGCGATGCACGCAGCTATATGGACTATTATGCCCAACAGGCCGGCGGTGGCCTTCCGGTATTTAGTGGTGCACGCATGCAACGAGGACATGGACTGGGGAACATACTCGGGAGCATCGTCAAAACGTTCCTGCCGTTGGTGACGCGTGGGGTGAAAGCAATCGGCAAACAAGCGGTGCGCAGTGGACTGCAAGTCGCCGGTGATGTCTTGGGGGGTACGGCACCCAAAGAAGCCTTGAAACGGCGGGCCAAAGAAGCAGGAGGCGTCTTAGTGGCCAAAGCACAACGCACCGTAGGGAATAAAAGACCTGGACAACCGAGACCACGCACCAGTCGACGACCGACCCAGCGACGACGCACATCGAAGACCCAGGATATCTTTTCTTAAAACATGTCCTTGATCCACGCAGAGTCCTGTCCCTCCACCAGCAGTGAATTTGATTTGTGGACCGTCCCGCCCACACAGACCAGTGCCGAACAAGAATTATGGGTGGAGCATCTCCCGCTCTCCAGCATCAACGAAACAGGGCCCATCGAGTTCACCATTAGTAATGCGGATACGGCCTATGTGGATTTAGCCCTTACATACTTGTATGTGACAGCCAAGATCGTCAATGGAGATGGCTCCAGAATCGTGGACCAAGCAACGGTGGGCCCGACGAATCTCTGGCTGCACTCGATGTTTCAACAGGTGGATATATTTCTCAGCGACAAACTCATCAGTGACTCGACCAACACGTACCCCTATCGAGCCTACATCGAGACGCTGTTGTCGCATGGGCGAGAGGCTAAAAAATCTCAACTGACAGCCGCTTTATTCTACCAGGACACAGCCCAGCACATGGGCGTAGAGAACGACAATGTGGGATATAACAAACGGAAGGCTTTGACCGCGAACGGCGTCTCGGTGGATCTCATGGGTCGACTGCACGCAGACATGTTCATGCAA
Organism: Hanleya hanleyi; assembly: GCA_036873755.1. NCBI lineage: Eukaryota > Metazoa > Mollusca > Polyplacophora > Lepidopleurida > Hanleyidae > Hanleya > Hanleya hanleyi. The sequence continues at coordinate 41,983 of JAVTVY010011391.1, forward strand.
GACCGGTACCTCTTGAACAAGATCCCCATCAAAATCCGACTGATACGGGCGCCTCCGACCTTCGCCTTGATGGCCACTAACGTAGACGGGCATGCAGCTGACTATAAGATTGTCATCCAAGACGCAGTCCTGTATGTCCGAAAAGTGAAACCGAATCCAGCCGTTCAATTGGGACACCTCAAAGCCTTAAAAACAAAACCAGCCAGTACCCTATCCGACGTGTGCAAACCAAAGTGTTCTCTGTGTCTGCTGGAAATATGAGCGCCAACAAAGAAAACCTGTTCCTGGGGGAACTACCCAAGCGATTGATCCTGGCCTGTGTGGAAAATACCAGTTTCAGTGGAGCCTATCCAGAGAACCCGTTTGACTTTAAACATTTCGGCATCAATTTTGTGGCCCTGCAGGTGGATGGACAACAGGTCCCAGCCACGGCCTTAACACCGAACTTTGGGCGCGCGAATTTCATTCGAGCCTATCAGAGCCTGTTTACAGCCACCGGTCAAATCAACCAGGACGAAGGGAATATGATCAGTCGGGAGGACTACGGGAACGGATACACGTTGTTCTGTTTCGATCTGACCCCCACCTTAGAGAACGACCATCAGCTGGCCCTAGCCAAGCAAGGCAATTTACGGTTGGAAATCCACTTTGCACGAGCCCTCCGGAGCACCGTCAATGTGATCTGCTACGCCGAGTTTGACAACATCATTCAAGTGGACAAAGCGCGCAACGTCCTGTGTGACTTCTCCACCTAACATGGATACAGACCAGATAACCACCGTGCTGGAGAATGACCCAGAGACACGTATGGTGTTTCAAGGGGTGTTCGCCCGAGATGTGTTCCCATTAGACCGTATGTATCCTGCTGCTTATGTTCTCAACACGGACCCGATGGATCGGCCCGGTGAACATTGGGTGGGCGTGTACTTGACAGAACAGCAGGGCGAATACTTTGACCCGTACGGCCTGCCACCCCTCCATCCCGATTTAACAGACTTCATGGATCAAGGCACAGAGACGTGGTGTTGGAACAGTCAAACGTTGCAAAGCCTGGCCAGTAGCGTGTGCAGACAATATTGCTTGTTTTACCTGTACCATCGATGCCGGGGAAGACCCTTATCTACCATCGTACAGATGTTTGACGAGTACCCCAAGGCCGAGGACCGCGATGTACTCGTATATGACTGGGCCGCCCATCATTTCAATGTACAAGCCCCGTTCTGGGCTTAAGTTCTTTCAATGTACACACGTCCGCTGTTCTGGGCTTAAGTTTACAAGCCCCCTGTTCTGGGCTTCAGTTCTTTCAATGTACAAGCCCCCTGTTCTGTGCTTCAGTTTTCACGTGGTTGTTCTCACGTTGTTACTGAATAAAAAACAAAATGAGATCTCACCAAAAAACCCTGTCTTGTGTGTTTTCTATATGAGCATAATGCATGAAACTTGTTTTGACCACCGTATTACCCAATCAGTGGCCTAGAATGGAGCCAAAGGTAACAAATCCATGCCCAGAAAACATTACCCGGGTGTACAAGAACCCGGATGTAGGCGCGGACGTAGGCAAAAGCACCCCAATACCCGGATGTAGGCGCAGACGTGAGCGAAATTCTAGTACGCGTCCATTGGTTCTTTTATCGATCGCTCATTGGCTCTTTTTCTCGACCGCTGATTGGTCCAAATGGAACTGCCCATCCTTCCCAGGTTAATTTACAATCCCCTTTTGGGGTTCAAGCTCTGTATATCGATGCCGCAACATTGTCTCCGAACCTTGCCGAAAGGGAGACCTTGGACCTTTTGACCTGGATGTGACCTTTGACCTTTTGACCCGACATTCATCCGCGCACTGCCGGTGATGACGCGCGCGCGCGCGTGCGGCCGGAGAACCCGCGCGCGCGCGCTGCGGCCGGGGCGGGCCGGGAAAAACCCCGGAGGTTGAACATCCGGACGTCTAAGAGAACATTTGAACTCTTCTGGGTTTGGAGGTGAAACCCGGAAGTGACGTCACAACCCACGTGACCTGCGCAGCAGAATGGAAACGACACGCTAGTCTAGCCCCCTCACATAGGCTTCACATGGATACCTCACTCGATCCCATCGGCCCACTAGTGGCCCACCTAGACCCCAAAACGTCTATTTCCATACACTTTGTCCACTGCGCATGCGCAGAGTGACGATATTTCAACCCCGCACTCACCCCATCAGATGCCCCCTCACATAGGCTTCACATTGATACCTCACTCGATCCAATCGGCCCACTAGTGGCTCCCCTAGATCCCAAAACGTCTATTTCCATACACTTTGTCTATTGCGCATGCGCAGAATGACGATATTCCTACCCCACATCCATCCCATCGGTTGCCCCCTCACATAGGCTTCACATTGATACCTCACTCGACCCCATCGGGCCATTAGTGGCCCACCTAGATCCCAAAACGTCCACCCCGTATGGACCTATACACCCATAGCCATGCAGTATAGGCCTATGGGCCTACCCAGGCCTCGGTGACTTTTTCCAAAAATTTCACCGTTTCGCTCCGGGACCCTTCCCATCGTGTTCTAAATGACGAGACGTGAAAAACAAATCCAAGCAACCCATATCACAATGAACGTGTGTGAATTTCCCAGGTTGGACCTATACCCCCCATGGCCAGCCTATGGGCCTATATACAGACCTCGGTGACTTTTCCCAAAAATTTCACCGATTCGCTCCGGGACCCTTCCCATTGTCATTTTCTTGGCGAGACGAGAAAAACGCGACCCCACAAGCCATAGTAAAGCCCACGAAAAAAAAATTGACCATCCCCATACCCCATACAGGCATTTTCCCTTATATTGTATAATACAGACCCCTATTGTAGGGGTAAAGTCCGTGTTCCGCTTTTTATAGTTTCGGGGGAAAATCCTAATTTTACATGCACCCACCCCATTGACTTGATAGGCAGGTGCCAGTAAGCCCGGGGACCGATATTAGCCCTTTTGGCTAGGGTTGATAGGGGTTTTCCCCTATTTTAGGGGTAAAGTCCGTATTCCGCTTTTTATATTTTCGGGAAAAAATCCTAATTTTACATGCACCCACCCCATTGACTTGATAGGCAGGTCCCAATAAGCCCGGGGACCGATATTAGCCCTTTTGACTAGGGTTGATAGGTGTTTTCCCCTATTTTAGGGGTAAAGTCCGTGTTCCGCTTTTTATAGTTTCGGGAAAAAATCCTAATTTTACATGCACCCACCCATGACTGGATGCCCCTTCACGAATGCTTCACTTTGATACCTCACTCGACCCAATCGGACCATGCAGCGTATTTGAAGTCTGGGGACTACTTTTTCTCCGCGGAAGCTTTTTCCCCCCCACGCGATAATCTGGAGGTGTGTCGACGTTCAAGGCTTGAGATAGTCCCGACTTAGTGTTCGACGGACCAATCAGCTTTGATCATTTCGGCCACACCCTAATACACACATTTAGCACTGGTTACCGCATGGTTGCGTACAGAAGTGTCTACGTATGTTCGTGTCATGCGTTCGGATGATGTATTACATCGTCGGTCTGAGAATATTTTTCCGTTCACTAAAAAATCTATCAACAGTCAACAGACAATTATTCACGTTGACTATGACTATGATCCCCTTATATACACATGATAACATAGCGTGGTGTTATCAGTGGATTTTGGCTAAAATCAACAGCGACGGTAATAATTAATTGAGGCGATTAGTGAACTAATTTTGGTCATCAGTTCATCAACCATACTAAATACAACAGCAATTCCATTGGTTATTAACCAAGATGTATTAATTGTAACCTACAGATTAAAATAATTATGATCTGGTTGTACGTCTATTAATAAACTTCATGGGGACGTCTGAACAAGGGAGACAACTCACATTGCTTCCTTTCGTGCATTGTGAAGAACTAGTTCACTAGATTCTAGCACGTTTCTACACACGGTTATCACTCAAGAGATGTTACGTCGGGTAAGTCAATATTATTACAGAGAGACTAATCTGTGCAGTTTAGCGCCGTCACCTGATGGAATAAGTTATGGGTGACTGACCGAAAAATCATACGCGGAAATAATAGGCGTCTAATCATTTGGTGAAACTCAGATGACATTAAATCCTGTGGTCGTCCGTAAAGAGTTCCATTTGCGGTGGCACATGCGCCGTCGACTCACAATGAAATGCCCTATTAGCAGATTACGCTTGACAGGTGCCAGTGGTATCCGTTCCTGGAATCACGGCGTCTGCAACCATGTTGATGAGTTGCCTCCCTTCATACAAAAAAATACCACGGTCATTGTAATGTATGCAGATTGAAAATGGCAAGATTATTGAGGGTCATCGGTACTGGTATATAAGCAAATCTAATACCTATGTGAATACATGTTCTTCAGCGAAACACATGATAAATTATGACATTCACTGATTTGCCGCTCGTCAACTATTGAGCGGCGTCGAAGATGAAATGACAATTGGCGGGATTACTAAAACGGAAATCTACAAAGTAATATCTCCGAGAAGTTTCGAATGAATTCAGAAGTGCCCGAAGGTAGTTCCCCACATGTAGTCACCTATTGTATGTGTCTTACATGACGGATTTGGTAGGGCAGACCCGTCATTTAAGACAACTTCAATCGGCCACACTTTGCGTGCAATACACTTGGCCCTTTTCACTCCTTGGTTGAATGGTTCCCCACATGTAGTCACCTATTGTATGTGTCTTACATGACGGATTTGCCATTGTGATATCGTAGATGACAAATCAGATAAGCCCGGCGCACACGAGAGCTATCAGCTGAGCTAACGGCCTCAATTGCCTGTCAGCTGAGGGGCTAGCTCTTGTGTGGTTTCAGCGCACACGGTGAGCAAAAGGTTCACTGAATTGATTTCAGTTCCCGCGAAACACCTTCTTTAAGATCATGTGATCTTTCATGTCACCGGGCTCGCGTAAAAATGACCATTTTGAACAGTCGTGCCTATAAATCACGTGAAAAGAAGATGCGTTTCATTGGCCTGTCGAATAAAACGGCTGAGCTGTTAGCTTACGTTTGCCGCACACGCTGAAGATTGGTAGATACTTCATGTAGGAAGCTACTGTCAGAGTCTTTGTGCAGCTGAAAAGGCTCTGGTCTAGACACATTGTTGTCCCCAGACTTGGCTATTGTATGCATTGTTTCGTGAATCTTACATGGAGTATGAACCTGAGGATTTGGCCTCGCGAGGCGAAATTATCAAACAAGTTTGATATTTTTCTCCCGGCGTCGCGAGGCCAAAAACACACCAAAAACTGCCCGCACACGAGAGCTAGCCCCTGAGCTGACAGGCAATTGAGGCCGTTAGCTCAGCTGATAGCTCTCGTGTGCGCCGGGCTATAGCATGTCAGCTGAACGACTATCGTCTGGGCTACAAGCATTGCCCGTAATTGAAATTATCGTCAACACGCTGTCAGCGTAGAGATTACTCCGCCAATACAAACCTTCTTCTATCACTGTAATAACCTCATTATTCATCAACAAAATATCTTCGAAAAAATGTTCATTAATAACCTACACTGGTTTCACTGCTATTGATTTTTGATTTTTGTTTGGGGTGACAGCTTGTCAGGCGATACCATATGTCGACTGTATAGCTTCGTCGCTGAACGCAAATCAAAGCGCCATGTTCCAATCAGTTGTTCTAGATATGCCTAAGGTACATGTTGTTATGACATCTTTTCTGTCATTTCAGGCTAGTAAGCGATTAAAACCACGAACATGCGGTTTTCACTCAGTAGCCTCTCTCCCTATATCGATGTACTGTTTGGAAGGTCCCCTTTCAAATCGAGAATTGGCCAATCGAAACGTCAACTCCGCCAGTAGACTGTTTCAACCAGCTTCGAAGACAACATCGAATAGCTGTCTAATATTCTTCTGAGCTGTGCTAGTGCATTCGACTGCATTGGATCCATGCTGCGAGGATGATCAGATACGTGATCCATTCGGCTTAGGCAACTTTCAGCCTCTTGTGTCAGTCAGTGCTCGTTCGACGAACCACACGTCCGTGAGTGAGTAAGTTAGTCTGTTGATGAGTCAACAGAGGCGATTGTGGAAACCTGTTCACAGATTTAAAATCCTTTGCGTCAAATGATCAGGGAGAGACGGAATGATGTCAACACCGAAAATGATATAATCAACGGAAATGACGTCATCACCGGAATGACATCATCACCGGAAGTGACGTATCACAAGAGCAGGATCAGGATCATGGTTATGATCAGGGTGTGACCAGGGAGGCAAGATCAGGGTGGAGGCAAAATCAGGAGCGAATGAAGCTGTAAAACAAGATCGATAACCATAATCAGTGAATTGGGAGAAAAACTAGAGTCGAAGAGGCGCAAACGGGACTAAAGAGGTGCAAATAAGGTCAAAAATTTGCAAACATGCAGGGTAAAAGATGTGCAAACCGCTTCAGGTTCAATGACTCGCCCAATCAGAATCAAATATGCGACCGCCATATTTCATCACAAAGGTATAATTTGCAAAGAATCGTCGATCATTATTTGATCTTGTGATACCTCGGGTATAACCCGTGTACGATGGCCCCTTGTAGTTTAAACAGAGGGAAACTCGTTAAAGTCTCCATTCCATATCTAGATGTTCGATTACCGTGTGAAAATTCGACCAATCAAAATAATGTATGACTTTTCATCTAACAATGATACCTCATAAACGTATTGTACGTTCGTGTACGGTGATGATAGAAGGTAAATGGGTGCTGAAATTGTTCATTAATTAGATATATTGAATTCCAAACCCGAGAAGAAATATACTCATGTCAAGTTGACCCAAGTTGGATAGCTCAACCCTTGTACATGTGTCTATATATAATCACGTAATAATACAATATCAGTTTACATTTTTAAAACACTCCGTTGTCGTGGATATACGGCCATGAGCTCCTTTGATGTAGATGTCATTGTCTATAAAAAATATATATTATTTCAAGTCAGAGAATATTTATGTCTCTAAGAACGTTTGAAGATAATACTGAATGACGTCAATTAAGGATAATTTATTACTCAAATGCGTCATTGTTCGCAAAAACAAGCAGGTCATCCTTCAGAAAATCGTCCTTAAGTTGGCCTTTTGGTTATTAACAGAAGCAAATTAGCAAATTAGCACGTTCATTTGCTTCTGGTAATAGCAATCCTTTGTCTCGCATCATTGCTCAGTTATACAGTGAAACGAATATACACCAATATATCTTAGGATGAAGCTCTACTAGGAAGTGCAGAAAATCCAATTGCAAGATGGTCGCTTTTAAGTTACGTCATATTATAACGATGCATTTTTGATCGATTTTTCGGTCAGATTTTCCGATTTTCTTTTATTTGAACTACATGTACGGTCTCCGAAGACTAAATTAGGAAATAATGATCTTATGTGAAATAAAATAGTTCTTGTACACTTTTATATGTGATGACAGTCTTGCGCGGGATTCGGTCAATCTAGTGAAACACATACAAACTAGGCGGAGACAAAGAGGAATTTCTTTTTCATCCGTATACGGATATGTAATATTGAGGGTGTGTACAACAGTGATTCTCGCTTCTCCCTGGATGTGATCACTGTTGCAACAACTCGATACGACTCCCGTCCTCCATATCTTTAGTAATCATCTGCGATCCGTATTCCATTCCCCAAAATAGAGTGGAATTTCAATTTGTATGCAGTATAGTAACCCTGTTAAGTACTGCTTCCTATGTGCCGGATTAGACCTTGGGAACTTGAGTAAATTATCACCTTGAATTATATCTGAATATACATGTTTGTTTAGTGTGAATCAGCTATATAGTTAACCAGATTTTGAGCACATTATTGTCATGAACAATTTTCACTCTATGATAATAGGTTCACACCAGGGATTATGATGTACCGAAAATGATGATGTTCATAAAGAAGCACCCGAGGAACAAGCAGTCTGTTCTAGGTGTTCCTGCCTATGGTTATTGTTGATTTGTGTCTGAGTATGACACAAGTTGAATTTAGTAAATGTTTCGCTTATTTCAGTTTCTTTCATAGGGTTAGGGAAACATGTAATGGGAGGTAGACTATTTTGAAACACTTCCAAGTTTGAGACATGTTCAGACCCGTTTGACTTGTGACGTCTCAAAAGTTGGGACAAAGTCATGTTGGGCTTAGGCGTTTCATTTTGAGACATGTAGTCGGCCGTAAAATGTTTCAGATTAAGACATGTAAATACAACACATGTTTCTCTCTGCAGGATGACACATGTTTCAAACGAACACATGGTGAACGAAGACATGTCTCATATTGAGACATCATCAACACATATGACGATTACACGTGTTTAAAATTGAAACATGAAGCCGTTTCAAAATGAAACATGTACTTATTCACATATCCCAAAAGTTGGGACAAGATCATGTTTCATTTTGAGACGTTAAACATGTCACCAATTATTACAGTGTATATATTGACAAACTGTCGCTTATTTGGTTTAACAATCATTAAATTATATCGGTCGAGAAAATGAACATGTGATATATGGAATATTTTCGTAATCTCCTTCGAAACTGACAAATAACCCTAGACAATTAAAAATAAATTACATTTTATAATATGGAGAACTATAATTCTTTCACTATGGTAGTCTAGGATTCTGCCTTGTCTCTTATCCTTGCTTCGGATTCGTTTTATTTATTTTGTTCCTTCCTGCTTGTATCTCGATGCTCTTAGCAAGGCTACAATATACTTATAGCATTCTCATTGCACGGCCCTGCATTATACAGTCGTTGAGACGTAATATCATCAGAGTTTATCATGGCGGACGTCATCTGGATATGGCTGACTTCACATAATTCTTTATGACCGACTGTACATAATCTTTATCATGGCGGACCTCACAGAATCTGTATCTAGTTTTACAAAACATGTATATGACCAGCATCGCATTACCTGTGCATGGCCGGCATTTCATCGGCATATGGCCGTATTTAAAGGGCCGACATTACATCATCGTTATATTATGAAATACTTTACAGAATCTGAGCGACTTTTCAGAATCTGCATAATGATTGACTCTACATAATGGGTTTATGGCCGACTTAATTAACAGAATCTGTTGATGAGGGACTTCAAATAACCTGAAAATACGTATGGCCGATTTTAAAGAATCTGAATATGGCCGAAATTACAGAAACTATACTCGATGGAACAGCACAGTTAGAAAAAAATTGTGATGAGTCATAACATTTTTATGGTGATGATGCATGGTCATCACCGTTGAAAGGCGATAAACTCAGTTCATCACCCTTCTAAGGTGATAAGACCAGTTCCTCACCTTTAAGCGTGACGGGCACCGATTGTAAATTAAAGGTCATCGCCCTTCAAGGTGATAACCAGGTATGATCACCTTAAATAGGAGATAGTCTCACAGTTTGCATTCATCACATCCAGGGGAATCCTACAAAGCGTTTCGAGGTTATCGCGTGCGAAGATCATTCGCACCCACGGACAACATTGTCTCAAGGAACGCATATGCCGATTCGGACGAATCCAATGAACCGTTTTGATTTTATAGTGTGCGAAGACCGAATTCGCATTGGCGGATGGAAGATTGGAATCAAAGTGGCGCCACCTACAGGTGGATCTTACTGAAACACACTACGAAACGAGGTCTTGCGACGAGACCCACACGCTGAATCTTTTAGAAAGCATTGTGATTTTATCGCGTGCGAAAGGAATAATTCCCGTGAACGGACAGAAACGAAAGCCATTATAGTGGCACCACCTACTGACACATCTTGTGGCAAGGAACCCTTATGCCAAATCTAAGAGGAATCCGATGAAGCGTGTCCATTTTATTGCGTGCGAAGACATGCATAGTTCGCACGAAAGTACAGAAGGACTGGTTTTGCCCTAGTGGCACTAACTTCAGGTACATATTGCTGAAATGCAATACCAATAGACGTCTTATCACAAGGAACGCATATGCCGAATTTCGGAGGAATCCGACAAAGCGTTTAAAGTTATCACGGACACGCATAGACATCCACCGAATGACGGAATGAACCCTAGTGGCGCCACCTCCAGACAGATATCGCTGAAACACAATACGAAACGACGTCTTGCGACAAGAGACCCCACGAAGGACTTCAAATAACCTGAAAATACGTGTATATGACCGAAATTACAGAAACTATATTGGATGGAACAGCACAGCCAGAAAAAAACTGGGAAGGGTCATAACATTTTTAAGGTGATGATGCATGGTCATTACAGTGGAAAGGTGATAAACTCAGTTCATCACCCTTCTAAGGTGATAAGACCAGTTCCTCACCTTTTAAGGGTGACGGGCACCGACTGTAAATTAAAGGTCATCGCCCTTTAAGGTGATAACCAGGTATGATCACCTTAAATAGGAGATAGTCTCACATTTTGCATTCATCACATCCAGAGGAATCCTACAAAGCGTTTCGAGGTTATCGCGTTCGAAGATCATTCGCACACACGGACAACATTGTCTCAAGGAATGCATATGCCGATTTCGGATGAATCCGATTAATCGTTTTGATTTTATCGTGTGCGAAGACAGAATTCGCATGGACGGATGGAAGATTGGAACCAAAGTGGTGCCATCTACAGGTGGATCTTACTAAAATACACTACGAAACGAGGTCTTGCGACGAGACCCACACGCCGATTTTTTTAGAAAGCGTTGTGATTTTATCGCGGACGGAAACGAAAGCCATTATAGTGGCACCACCTACTGACACATCTTGCTGAAGCGCAACATCAATCGACATCTTGTGGCAAGGAACCCATATGCCAAATCTAAGAGGAATCCGAAGCGTGTCCATTTTATTGCGTGCGAAGATACGCATAGTTCGCACGAAAGCACGGGAGGACGGGATTGGCCGTAGTGGCACTAACTTCAGGTAGATCTTGCTGAAACGCAATGCCAATAGACGGCTTATCGCAAGGAATGCATATGCCGAATTTCGGAGGAATCCGACAAAGCGTTCAAAGTTATCCCTTGCGAAGAATTTGCAAGGACACACAAGGACACGCACAGACATCCACCGAATGACGGAATGAACCCTAGTGGCGCCACCTCCAGACAGGTATCGCTGAAACACAATACGAAACGAGGTCTTGCGACAAGAGACCCATATGCCGACTTTTCGATAAATGTGACGAAGCGTTGTGATTTTATCGCCAGCTATCAACAGAACTTGCTGAAGCGCAATACTAATCGACATCCTATGGCAGGGAACTCATATGCCAGACTTCAGATAAATCCGACAAAACATTTCGAGTTTATCGGGTGGGAAGATCATTCGTACGGACAAGCACGGGATGACGGAATGAACCCTAGTGGCGGCACGTTCGGACATATCTGGATGAAACGCAATAGCAGTCGACATCTTGTTGCAAGAAAGGCATATGCCGAAATATGAAGGAATCCGACAAAGCGTTTCAAAATTTTCGTTCGCAGCACGGAAGAACGGAATGACCCATAGTGGCACCACCTACAAGCAGATCTTGTTGAAACACAATACCAACCGACGTCTTGGCGCAAATACCGAATTTCGGCTGAATCCGATTAAACGTTTTGATTTTATCGTGTGGGAAGACAGAATTCGCATGGACGGATGGAAGATTGGAACGGAAGTAGCGCCATCTACAGGTAGATCTTACTGAAACTCACTACGAAACGAGGTCTTGCGACAAGAGACTCACACGCCGATTTTTTTAGAAAGCGTTGTGATTTTATCGCGTGCGAAAGGAATAATTCTCGTGAACGGACGGAAACGAAAGCCATTATAGGCGCCACCTACTGACACATCTTGCTGAAGCGAAATACCAATCGACGTCTGATCGCAGGGAATGCATATGCCGACTTACACCTACAAGACGGCGCCACCTACAAGAATATCTCGCTGAAACGCAATATCAATCGACCTCTTTTCAGAAGGAATGCATATGCCGAATTATAGAGGAAGCCGACAAAGCGTTTCAAAGTTATCGCTTGCGAAGAATTCACACGGACACACACGAACTCGCACGGACATCCATAAAAGGATGGAACGAAACCAATTTTAAAGTCCCCTGTTCGCGTTGTGGAGGGAGACAAATATCAGGACAGGTTATCGGATTTTTGTTTGTGAAGATGGTTCCATAGTAGGAAAATGCAATTTCCATAGAGTTCGATGAAATGAAAAATTCTTATGAAAGTTATATTCGACGCTTTGGTGTTTCTAAGATCCGATGCAGTTTCTCTATATAAACAAGCAATACTTATGGATTCCGTATGCTTTGACTTCATTGCCTTGTTGCACAGAAAGGGATTTTGCTTGATTTTGGCAAAACACTACTGACATGGTGATATTCGCGGGTATGCGCAGAAAAATCTAGATCGAATACCATCAATTTTTTTTAACGTTTTTCTTCGTATCAGCATCCCAGCTATCCACAGCAAAAAGCAAAAGTGTTGGTCACCGGAAGAATTTTGGCCGTATAGGAACCACCTTAAATCTTTTTACCCTTAGTCGTACAACCGACGAAGACACGCACAGCTGGTTATTTCCCGCGGTTTTGCAAGTTAAGAGTTTCATAAAACCAAAGACAGTCTCTGATCGGTATAATATGGCTCAGAAAAGACTTCAGACGAAAGAATCTTCCATTATAATGATCTCCAAGTTTCCAGATATATGAGGTAATTTGTCTGGATCTCGTTTCGAAGGAGGAAGTTTGACAGTTTGGAAGTATTGTAATTCAATGAGTTGGAGAGCACTATAGTGTTCCAGCAGTTACATCAGCTAGATAACCCCACTGAGCGGCCGTATGGTAAGCCGTTCTACTTTTTATTAAGCAGAATATATTTATTATATTTTAATCGCTATATAAATGACGCAGTGAAGGATATATATCCACCTTCACTGGATTTGAAGGAAACTACAGATAGCCCTACAGGCACATCTTATTTAGATCTCTACCTCTATAAAAATGAAGCGGGCATTCTCTCTCGTCGACTTTATGACAAAGAGATGATTACAATTTCGACATCGTAAACTATCCCTTTCTGGATAGTAATATTCCAGTGGGACCTGCATATGGCGTATACATATCTCGCTTAGTAGCATTTGCTAGATCCTGTGTTAAATGTGATGATTTTAATCAACGTCACAAAACACTGTTGCAGAAACTTATAAAACAGGGCTATTCTACCAAGCGCCTCCACTCAAGTTTCTCAAATTTGGCGATACATATCGCATGCTGATAGCAAAATACGAACGTAGCGTGCAAGATCTATGGGGCTACGTTTCGTAACATGTGTCTAATTCCGCTTAACCCGGGGCTAGGGGCTGTATGAGCCCATGTACTTCAAGATCCTCATGGTACTCATATGAACAGTCGCAATCAAAGCGTGACTGAGGTACATCATTTTTAGATGACGACTCTATAACGAATATTATGGATTAAGAATACTGATCAGCGATACGGATTTGATATTTTGGAACATCATGATGTCTTGCCGGCATCATTGAAAACTGTTGACCGTTTCTCTCTTGCAGGAAACAAGCCTATGTTTATGTATACTTTTGTCTTTTTGAATTTGGTGCTAATACTGTTATATGGAAATGGAATAGGTCTTTGGATTATGGACGCGGATATTCTCTAATGGACGACGGCTGGATTATGAATGACGGACTAGACGCTTGTAATTTGCTGATATCATTAAATATTTACTGATATCAGCAAATATTTAATGATATCAGCAAATCATTTCCATCATCCGAACGCATGGCACGATCATACGTAGAAACTTCTGCTAGTAGTGTTAATGGAAACGTGAAATGCCTTTAGCAAGCTAAGATGATCATTTCTTCATATCAGTAAATATTTGGGGATATAACCAAATACTGAATAAAAGTAAAACGGCTTGACATACGGCCGTCGTACATAAACAAGTTCAGTGTCGTCAATATTCGAATATTTGTTCGTCCATGTGCATTCTTCCGTAGTTGCCATTATAGATAATACTTATAAAATCAAAAACGAAATATAATATGCTTCGCTACAAACAAACATACATTTCCAAGGGGTCTAAAGATATCAGTGTCACATTCGATCAACTATACTATATATATGTTTAACCCATCTGGCTGGCTGTCCGAACCTGATTTGGTTTAAACGTAATTTATTTATATCACGGGAAACACTTTAAGCGCGAGGCTTATAACGTGTCTGCAAATTGTTCCTGAAATACATTTACAATTAATTTAGAGGATCGATTAAGAAGAAATCCCCTGAAACTATATATAATCAGAACTCCTATGGCCTAAATAGCCAAGCCAGTGTATCGATCCGGAAATACTGGCTCGCGAGGATGGGTGTACCCGAGGTAGTATATACATAGTGCCATTCAGCTAGGGTGATATTATACAGATATTGCATGCTGTGAGGCGCGATATCACGATTTATCAGCTCGAGAAGGTGATGTTCAACGAGTGCATGAAATATCTGTTTTATTATACCGAAAAAGCCATAAACAATACAAATAGACGTACAGTGTAAAGAGAAAAACCAAGGCAGCGAAAACGTAACGTAAAACGCTTTCCGTCTGTACACGCCATCGTGATTACAGCAGAATGACAGCACAACAGACGACAATGCTACGAAAGAGTCTGTTCACGGGCGATAACTGCGAGACCGTGTGACATTGCCTCTGTCGTGTGACGTCAGCGCGTGGTCGTGTGATATCGGCGCGAGATCGTGGGACATCACATTGACGAGCTGTTTTTTATAAGACATCGAAAATTGCGAAATATCACGTGATGGTGTCTCAACCAATTAAAATAAACCAATACACAGTGAGGTATAATAATATACAGATATGGCATGCTGTGAGGTGTGATATCACGATTTGTTAGCTCGAGAAGGTGATGTTCAACGAGTGCATGAAATATCTGTTTTATTATACCGAAAAAAACCCATAAACAATACAAATAGACGTACAGTGTAATGAGAAAAACCAAGGCAGCGAAAACGTAACGTAAAACGCTTTCTGTCTGTACACGCCATCGTGATTACAGCGGAATGACAGCACAACAGACGACAATGCTACGAAAGACCTTGT
>JAVTVY010011392.1:0-50251 GCA_036873755.1 Hanleya hanleyi
ATACCATCCATACCATTCCTACCATCACTACCATCCATACCATCACTACCATCCATGCCATCACTACCATCCATGCCATCACTACCATTCCTACCATCACTACCATCACTACCATCCATACCATCACTACCATCCATACCATCACTACCATCCATACCATCATTACCATCCATACCATCACTACCATCCATACCATCACTACCATCCATACCATCACTACCATCCATACCATCACTACCATCCATACCATAACTACCATTCCTACCATCACTACCATCCATACCATCACTACCATCCATACCTTCACTACCATCCATACCTTCACTACCATCCATACCATCACATCCATACCATCCATACCATCACTACCATTCCTACCATCACTACCATCCATACCGTCACTACCATCCATACCATTCCTACCTTCACTACCATCCATACCATCACTACCATCCATACCATCACTACCATTCCTATCATCCATACCATCACTACCATCCATACCATCACTACCATCCATACCATCACTACCATCCATACCATCACTACCATCCATACCATCACTACCATCCATACCATCACTACTATCTATGCCATCCTACCATCCATACCATCACTACAATCCATACCATCACTACCATCCATACCATCACTACCATCCATACCATAACTACCATTCCTACCATCACTACCATCACTACCATCCATACCATCCATACCATCACTACCATCCATACCTTCACTACCATCCATACCATTACATCCATACCATCCATACCATCACTACCATTCCTACCATCCATACCATCACTACCATCCATACCATTCCTACCTTAACTACCATCCATACCATCACTACCATCCATACCATCACTACCATTCCTATCATCCATACCATTCCTACCATCCATACCATCACTACCATCCATACCATTCTTACCTTAACTACCATCCATACCATCACTACCATCCATACCATCACTACCATTCCTATCATCCATACCATTCCTACCATCACTACCATCCATACCATCACTATCATCCATACCATCACTACCATTCCTATCATCCATACCATTCCTACCATCACTACCATCCATACCATCACTACCATCCATACCATTCCTACCATAACTACCATCCATACCATCACTACCATCCATACCATCACTACCATTCCTACCATCACTACCATCCATACCATCACTACCATCCATACCATCACTACCATCACTACCATCTATGCCATCACTACCATCCATACCATCACTGCCATCTATACCATCACTACCATCCATACCATCACTACCATTTCTACCATCACTACTATCCATACCATCACTACCATCCATACCATAACTACCATTCCTACCATCACTACCATCCATACCATCACTACCATCCATACCATCACTACCATCAATACCATCCATACCATCACTACCATCCATACCATCACTACCATCCGTACCATGATGGTGATGGTAGTAATCCCACTTGGGACTGGACTATCCAGCAGTAATCCCACAGAGGACTATCCATCAGTAATAACGTGGGACTGGTCCACCCAGCAGTAATCTCACACTGGAATGCCCTATGTACCAGTAATCCGACTGCACTGACCTATCCATCCTACATAGGATTAACTTTTGCCAGTAATCCCACATGGGACTGATGTTATTGTCTGTACCAGATAATCTATTCCAGACATTATTGTCTGTACCGCATCACTTATTCCAGACCTTATTGTTTGCTCTACATGTATGCTTTCAATACTGCTGCACCTTTGGCGGATGACCCCGCAAGGCGAGATATTGGGGTTCTCAGAACGCTTGTTGTATTCGTCTTCATTGGTCCCACCACGCTCTTGTATTTTATAGACTCGGTCGTGTTATCCCCTCCCCCAACATCTCTACCCGTATCATTTTGATCTATATTATGTCTTAAGGGAGTAGATCACCTTTTTATTTATTAACAGTGATAATGTGCGTAGACATTTACTAATAACTTGTCAGGCTAATATAAGACAAATCGTGAAATTAAATCAGGGGTTCACCATAATATTTAGGGGGGAAATGCGTCAATTGTGTGTGTACCCTGTACCATTGGATTAGTGAGAACGAACCCATTTTCATGTTACACCAATACAGGGTTCCCAGCTTTTCCTGGAAGCAAAATTCTCTGATTTTTCCGATTAATTTCCCAAATCCTCGGAGAAATAATGACCAACACCACTAATCTAGGAAATCTTTCACCTGTGAAAGTAAAGTTAAACAGATTAGGGAATCAACTTCTGGATAGTAGTATGTGATAGTTTCAACAGCTTTGGACATGAAGATACAGTACAGATATGCAAAATAAGCACAACCACTGGCCAGAAGGTGTGTGTTCAGAATTCATAATAACATTGCATGCAGTTATGAAAGAATTCGTCGCGATAAGTGTTCAAGCTATGCTAGATAAGCCCTTAATGAGGTGTTGAGAAGGAAAATGTGCATTTCTGGTGTGCAAAGCCAACATAGCCAGCCGCATGTGACTCCTCTCTTGCCACCCAATTTCCCTGAGTTTTCACTGATGTTGGGTATTTTTCTCAAATTCCACGAGTTTTCCCCGACTGGAAAAAATTATTTTCTCTGATTTCCCGGAGTGGCTGAGAACCCTGTGTTAAAAGCATATTAGGATTATTTTCCGGAGTCAAATGTTCTTTAATTTACCATGTGAAAGGGAATTTTACATAAATATGATAGCAGTATAACATATAAATAGAGCCTTATCTATCCTGTCCAAGAGGGATTAGAGATGAATAATTAGGATAGAGGTGGAGATGGGAATATATTCTTCGGAATCATTTCCTAAGTTTTTATAATGCTGCATTTTGACAGAAATTGAATACGGATGAATTTTGAGAGGCACCACGAGCATAATTCCAAGTCCAATGAGCACCTTGCCCTATCCAACCGTTGAATCGGAGAGTCTCACGTTTTGGCCAGTCCTTTTCCACTTTGAAGAGGCTATACTCACGTTTATATGTTTGTTTTTTTGGCCAATAAAATAACTCTTTACGTTTGTTCTATTGTGAGGCGCCTGGATACTATTATGATGTTTTGTACAGTTAAAAAAAATCTCCATGTTATAGCACCAATGGCGCATAGAAATGAGCGTGATCTACTCCAATAAGCTATAATTGATAATTTGGTTCGTTTCTCTCCCAGCGACTCCCGTCCCTACAAGTGAATAGTGTAAACGTCACCGCCACGTAATATGAATCACAAGCCTATAACACTGGACATACATGTTCAACTGGTTCTTCTTTAATCCGGTCCATCAGATACTCTTCTTTTGGAAGGTCCATATCATAGTGGGTTGCTGCTTCTCTTTTTATCATGTTGGTACGAACCCTAAGAATTGTTGATATTATGCCCTCTCGACTCCTGATTCGATCTTCGATGTGAAAAGACGTGCATTGGCCGATTTAGTAGGTCAAACGTGAACTACTCGTCTTGTCTCCTGAGAACCCTTTGTGTGTATGGTCTTTGTTCAATTCCGACTCAGTAATACCCAGAATTACCTAGAAGAAGAAAAATCAATACATAGAAGTATAGAAGCCATTTTAATTTCTATTCAATTCTATTACCATCAATAACGGTCCCATTTATGAAGGAATGCATCACGAGAAAGGGAAAATCGGTTCATACATTGAACTACACAATAAGAAAAATAAGAAGAAAAAAAAGTATTTTTTTCTTTTCAGACAATACAATTTCTGTGAATATTATACATTTTTAAGTTATTGAGAAGAGATTAAAGTTAATTCTAGCCCTTTCTCCTCCACTCTTTCCGGCACAACGACGTTCAATGTTTGATAGATTAACGTCGCTGGTGTTGGAGAAACACTGTGCTGCGCGACCTCGATCAAATACTAAAATGTTCAGTTAACAATTTGCCCCATCGTGCTCATTTAGGTCGAAATGGCTTTATCCCCAACCTGTTTTAGCTGGTCTAATCTAACGTTACAGACTGCCAGTTCATTTGTTTCTGTAAATAGGCCAACATGTGAGGTAGACTAAGAGATAAGGCCGAATATTTTATTCACCTCCAGGCGACGTCGTGAAATCTGGTTTTCCCGTTTCGAGGACTAATAGTACATTAGTTACAATGTATAAAAGTGGCTTTTCACATTTGGGCGATCAACACCTGGCGTATATCCACGATAAGAACCAATATAATCACATCTGCTATCATTTCCTGTTACACGAGATCCTCTCCTGGGAAAAATGCAACTCGCGTTAAACTTTACACAATTGCAAAAGTATGACTCGACACCGAATTGGAAGAATTTAAGTTCGACTGTTCGTGCAGAGGTATCTCATTGAACTTATTTTTGGTATTTAGCAATTAAAAAATCACAGGAGTACCCTGGAACGTTAGATCTATTCAATGAAATTTCCCTGTTGAGCGACGAAGAGGTAAATATCGTATAATGTAATGGATGGGATATTTATTCAGTGAAATTTCCCTGTTGAGCGGCGAAGCGGTAAATATCGCATAATGTAATGGATGGAATATTCATTTATAAACTAACGGATAAGATTGCCTTCGTTACTAAAGATAATCATGTGTTGGGTTACACCATGGAATTTTTCAATCCTTGCCTTTGAGTTTCTAGAAAGGGCTAAATAATAATTGAAATGGCGATACTTGCAGATGAACCTTCCGTGAAATGTAGATGCCCGCAAATAGACCAGAGGCTCAATATATATGTAATATGTTATAGTGCTTTGTCATCCCAAGTGATACATAATTTGTGAATATTATTTAGGTACAAAAAAATGAATCTGCTCCATGAAATTTACTATATATCAAATCTATCTAAAAATTATATTTTTTATCATTTAGAAAATGATCGTATAACAGTATTTTCGTTATTTTGGGATAACACTATCTTAGAATAGCACAAATTCTAGTGCTGAAAATTTGGTCGAGTCCGTGCGGGACTTATCCCAAAATAACGAAAATACTGTTATCTAAAAATTGATAAAATGCAATTGGGTTATTAAAGTGGACTACAGTTCCACAACGATATGACCGAGAGTAAATTATATCGGTCGGGGGGGGGGGGGGGCAGAAAGCTGTGCCTTCAACAGCAAATGGAGTGGGTATCAGGGTACAGGATGGCAAGATACGTCTTACATGTATTTTGCGTGAAATTCAAAGAATCAATTTTTGACACTGATTTACCCAGTGACACGGACGTACCGGTACAGCTCCCTTTACAGTATCGATATCTGGGTAGAAGTCAGAATATTGGCCTGTTTAGTAATGTGACTTCTTGTCAATCCGCCGGCATATTTCCCACCACCATGGCAAAACATTTTCAAACGATTGGGTTATACAGAGTTCGAAGATCCTGCAGGATTAGCGAGGCCCGTGCATTTTGTTTCAGATAACTTTACTCTTCTAAAACACCAGAGATCTGATGATATTGCCTTCGTCTAAGAGCATCACAAGTAATTCAGTGGTGCGGTATTGAAGGATTGCAACATCAAAATATAAAATATATTTAAAATATAGTTTGCAGAATCATAATCAGGGCATAGTGAAATTTCTTTCGAGTCAGAGTATTGATCGATTTGTTAAAAGGCTAATTGTTGGCCAGAGTTCTGGATCTTCTATTTTTGTTCGGCTGTGGGATTGAACTGTTCACGTGTCTAGAGAAAAACTAGAATGTGCCTGCACAACTCTCTACATGCTGATATGTTTGATCTCTGTGTTGAAGCAACATTTTGGGTGTGCGGCGATGATGACCAATCCATGGTCTTTCGGATGTATTGTGGATAATGGTATTGGAGAATTTCTTTGACTTTGAATGGATTTTCGGACAATTTCAATATAAAAAATAGGCGGCATCATTTGGTGTATTTAAACGGAACGGTATACTGAGCAAAATATTGTAGCAAATCCACCACACACCAAATTTGAAAATAATCCATAAAGTCGTTCTATTTTTATTGTCGTGGAAACGAAAGTTTAATTTGGCGACATATTGTGTCAAGATATACACAAACTGAATCTGTTGAGAATCTGTTAAATGATTCTAATCTTAGTGCGCAGAAATTCGATTTGAATTTGGCTGCCTGATGGCGCCACGAACGGGTGTGTGTAGGCGGAATGCAATCCCCAGTGGCAAGACATGCATATACCAGAACTTTGAAAGAATCCGTTCGGTTGTTCTAGTTTCATTGCCTGGAAACAAAATCTTACGCCTAAGTGGCGTCACTTTTGGGGAATAACTGGACAAAAAACTACCCCAGGCGATATATTGAGGCATGATTTCCACATACCAAATTTAGAAAAATAAATAGGTTAAGTTGTTCAGAACAGAAATTTCGTGTGGTAAGGACAACGATCTCTGGATTGGAGAGGTGCACCACAAATTTTAGAGTTCCTTGAAAAAGGTATTCAAAATGTATTCGGCAGCCAAGACGTTCTAATGCAAAATTCGCATATTGTAAACCCTCCATCTTTGATGAAGGTTAAAGTAGGTTAAAACTTGAGTGACAGTCACAGAAAATGTAAGTTGATTTTGCAATGGCCACTACGCATCTGCATGTGCAGTTACATTATGGTCGGCTTAGTAGTTCTGGACAAGAGCAAATGTTGAAGCCAGCCGCCTTGTCGCCCGAACAGACGACAAAGAGCCATTTGGCGTTCACAGAACAGGAATGGACTTCGACAACGCTTGCAATAGCAATGATACCGGCAAATAAGAATTAGCTATGGAGAACAGATCTCATTGGATTGTATTTGTATTTGACGTAACCACATTCTCGCTACCCATGTCTATCATACCCAACAGAGGGGGATTACAATAGACTAATGTGGTATTATAATAGACTAATGGAGGATTATATTAAACTAATTGGGGATTATACAAGAAGTTCAGTTATTTGTCTATATTCTGATGTGACGGTATCCAACGGGTGGGCATGAGATCACTGCATATTCTTCATTATTTTCTAATATTGCGCCCCTAAAATACATTATTCCATAACATTTGTGTCAATAACATCGAGCTAGCCGTGCAATTATTACACGTTTTGCACGGGTATATGAAATGTACATGTGTCAAGTCAAGTGTTCAAGGTGAGGTGAGAAAAAGGACGGCTGCTTTCATACAAGTAAAAATCAAATAAAACAAACAAATAAATTACAAGATGAAATTTCTTTCTCAAGTTTAACTGTTGTTTCCATCGTGGAATTGATTAACAAAGTGACACAAATAGACCTTCCACGTAATTTCCACACACCTGAACGTATCATTCCCCATTTGAGAGACCACATAAACTCGTTCACTGACACTGGCCGGATGCCAATCGAGATGGGAGCATCAGTGGACGAATATTTCCAAGAAAGGGGAGAAAGGTTGCCAAAATTTGAAACATGTTTTCAACTTTTCATTATAACCTTTGTTGATAATCAATTTGGGTAGTGCAATAAAATAGAAGTAATGTTTTCATAGGTGTGCTCAATGTTTATTTTACGCACGGTTAGTGAGGGAAAGTTTATAAATTTTAGGACGAGGGCTTCGCCCTTGCCCTAAAATATAAACTTTCCCACACCAACCGTGCGCAAAAATAACCATTTAGCACGCCAAAGAAAACAGTATTTCTTAAATCTATCAGGTTTCCCCGCACTATAGACATTCGGTGATGAAATGGGTTTAGGTTTACATAATATATCAACAACAAGCTCGAATTAGATCTAATTCAAATATTGTTCTGACCCACTCGTTGCCAGCCTCAAGTTTACATGCCTGCGAGCGGTAAGCGTAGGCCACTGTTTATATCAATTGACCAGCTTGTTAAAAATTCATTTTCTTGCAACCGAAATTCAAAAACCGAATCCCTAATTAAATCATCTTTCGACAGGAGGTAGTTTATCTCAAGCGCAATAGCCGATAAAATTATTGACAGTTGTCCACCGTCAAAATTTAAGCTGAAATATCAAAATGGTGTATGTTTACGAAATTTACTATTTTAGTCCGGTCCGACACTCGAAAATGACAGGTCGAGACGAATGAAATTGATCGCCATACATGTATATTATGGAACTTGACCAATTTTCAATAATATAACCACTGCTATACAAAGGTAGTGTAACCCCACAATAACAAAAAATACTTTTAAACGATCACTTTCAATATGACAACAACAAAAAAAACAAACAAACAAAAAACGATCGAAGGTCCAAGGTCGAAAATTTCTGGTAAAAAAAAGAGTGGCAAAATTTCTCAGGAAAGCCATAACCATGCAGGATATAAATATCGTAAGACGAAATTAAATTTAGTTACAATTTTTTGGAATTCCTCAACAACTTCGTTTCAGATATGAAACAATAAACGCGAGGTAAACTTTGTATTGCAGAAAAAATAAGTACCTGGAACGAAATCGGACTGGGTTTGTTCACCATAAGGTAAATTTATTTGGATGCGAAAAAAAAATTTACCCAAATTTTAATCCGAATCTTAATGGTAATTGCAATGGAATAAACAAGTCACATTGATGTACATGTAATAGATTTTATTTTGGTATTTTGCCATTGTAACACAATATTACGAAAGCGTATAAGAGAATGTTATGAAACAGTCGTAATTTCGATATCGTAATTAACATATAAGTAGTAATTGTGAGATCATTCGAGATTACCAGATACCAAGTCGTAATTACGAGATACCAAGCCGTGTCGAGATATTAAGTCGTTTATATCCAAAGATACTTTGTCATAATTGTATTAATGAGATACCAAACCATAGTCATGCGATAACAAGTCAATCCATCCAACAATGTTGAACTGTCTAATGTGTAGACTAAGTTTTGCGTGAATAATTATACATGGATCAGAAATACGGAAACCGGGGAAAATCAATACAGCATTGACCTTGTTTTCTTTTGTTTTTCGTTTTTGTGGTGACGCTTGAGGCGAAATCATATCGTGGCTAGTTCCCAATTTGTACGCTTGAGGAAAATGAAATTTTATGGCATCAGTGCATCATCCGAAAGTGGGAAAGAAGGCTCGTGTCAAAGTTTTTGTATAGTAATCAGACTGTCGAAAACGGATACCAGAAAACGATTCAGATGTCGTGAATCAATCACACCTTAAATACAGATTTCTGAAATGAACACTAGATTGTACAGTAACAAGGGCTGTTTATAACAGGTCCTGAGTGAATTAAGCAGTGTCATTTGATCCGTCTTTCGCCATTATTTCGAGATAATTTAACACCTCTCTTAATCACGAATCCAATCTATCCTGTCCGCCTCCACCTTAAAGATAAGCGAGCTACTAGCTGTATCAGTAGACTATCCATCGGTCACAACTTGTATATATCATTGATTTGATTTGATTTGATTTGATTTTATTCACCAATGAATGCACTTAGTCATAAAAGAAATGGCGGTCATAAAAGAAACAGTAATTGTAATATTAGAAAATGCACGCCAGACGAGACAAATGGCGGGAATAAAACCCCGAGGGGCTTGTTTTATCCCATAAATAGCAAATTGAATAAAGAATAACTTGTGGATGGTGAAAAGAATAATACAAAAAGAGAATGCACATGTGAATTTATAATGTGAGGTAGGTCAGTTTCCAGTAAAATAGTCTTTCAATTTGGACTTAAATAAGGAAATGGAATCGATACATTTCATAGCAGCAGGTAATTTGTTCCACTCTCTAGAGCCTTTGGTTTTGAGAGAATAGAAAGATAAATTTGAATAATAGAACGGTCTGTACAAATTAACTTCTTGACCCCGTGTACTGTAACGGTGTATTTCCGATTGTTTCCTGAAATATGCTCGAAAATTTAATGGTAGTTTACGAGGATGGTGAAAAAATTTGTGAACCAATAGTAAGCATTGATATATATTGAGATTATCTAGTTGCAAAATTTTGTACTTTGTGAATAATGGCAATGTATGATCACGTTTTTGTGACAATGTTACGATCATTTACAGATGGGCTCTCACAACATTTCAAACATTTGATCAACAGCTGAAGTCCTCATACATGTATGTGGATCATACAATTAGCCATTGAATCTCAACAGTAGGAGGTATTCCATGTGGATTCAGCCTTTCTTCTTTACACATGACTATATGGACACAGTGGTCGTATGTGTGACGTTTCGGTGTAAGACTCTTTTCTTGCTCATTCGTGTTTCCTTTCCTAGCAGTGATATATATTAACAATGTGTATTCGAAGCGAGTGAGTAGGATTTAACGTCGTTTTCAACATTTTTTTTTTCAATCATATCACGACGGTGCCTACTTGTGCCAGTGCACGAGAGTGTCCACAGTTCCTATTATCCTGGACACTGATCAGCAGTAAGTAAGAAGACAGTAAGACAATCTTTATTTAACGTCGGCTAAAATTACAGGAAACATTAGCCTTTGGCTATTTACCGACAGATGGGTGATAACAAGTATAGAAATAAAAACTAAGTAAACGAGTTGCATGTAATAGTAAAAGAGCAATTAAATCTACTTACATATATTGCATTTACAACTATTTTCACCATTCCAAGTATTTAGCAATGACTTGAATTCATTTAGGGTCATGGCACACTTAAAATCTTTGGGGAGGTGATTCCAGATGGTAGCCCCTTTATACCTCAGAGAGTTTCTACCATAGTATAGGTGATACCATTGAATCTGGGGACAACAACTTGCTGACCCAGTCTGTGGCTAGACCTGGGATTTACAATGATCAAATCATTCAGGTACTCTGGGGATAAGTTCCTCAGGATTTTAAAAACTTCGACAGCCACAGAACGAAGACGAGAGACTTCTAATGTCGTGATACCACCTCGGTTTAAAAACTCCTCATTTGTGGATGCATGGTCATCATAAACGAAGCGCAAAGCGCGTTTTTGCAGAACTTCCATCTTTTTACATGAAGATTTTGAGCAAAATGTCCAAACAACAGGACAGTAGTTAAAAGTCGAAAGAATAAAACTTCTAAAAATAGCAAGTCGTGAATTAAAATCTAAGAAACGACTGAGCCGTATCAACACATTGATCTGTCTAGCTGCCTTTTTACAGATTTCAGAGATATGAAGGTCAAAATTTAATTTATTGTCAATGTCTATGCCCAGCAGTCTAACGTGATCCTCAGTTTTGATTTGATTGCCTCGAACATCGAGGGTCAGGCTACAAATATCATTTCGGTTGGGGCAGAGAACAATTGACTGAAATTTACCAGGATTTGCTGCCATGTCGTTTTCATCGAACCATTGTATGGCACGTTCAGTATTTTCTTCTAAAGTTAAATGTAATATAAAAGGATCACAATGGCAACAAGATAAAGTGTTGTCATCTGCATAGTTATACATATCACATCCCTTCAAGACATAAAATATATCATTAACAAAAATATTAAAAAGTAATGGTCCCAAAATCGAACACTGGGGGACACCCTTTAAAATCGTTAGCCAAGAGCTTCTATGTTCCCCTAGCTTGACCCGCTGTGTTCGATCCTTAAGATAGCTAGCCGTAAGATCTAATGCATCTTTACCAAGACCGTACGCCTTTAATTTGGCGATCATCAGATTGTGTGGAAGCGAGTCGAAGGCCCGCGAGAGGTCCATACGGACGGCACCAACATACTTTTTGCCATCAAGGGCCCGTCTCCAGTCTTCGATCAGTCTCAGCAGAACAGTATTACAACTATAGCCAGTTCTAAAAGCTGATAACATAGGTGAGAAAACTTTATCAAAGAAATCAGACAACTGTTCGGAGAGGATTTTCTCATATATTTTAGATAGGCCCGGTAGTAGGCTGATGGGTCGATAATTTCCTTTATCCAGTCTGTTTTTCTTCTTGTAGACGGGACAAACCTCAGCCTTTTTAAGGTCAGTCGGGAAGGATGATGTTAAAATACAATTATTCATGATTTTAGTAAGAGAAGGAGTAATAAAAGGCGCTGCCGCCTTCAATAATTTAGGACAGTGATCGACACCTCCCGCTTTACGAGAATCAATGCGTTACAGTTTTTCACTTACTTCAGCCTCAGAAACACATTTAAAATTGAAGTTCTCGTTGTTCGGTCGGTTGGCTAAAATAGACTGAATACTGCCATGATGGTCAAAAGTAAATTGTGAATCTTCATTGTCATTTAGTATAGGTATATCACTTCCAATATCATTAGCGACGTTTACATAATGATGAGTAAAGATATCACAGGCATCTTGAGTATTTGTTACAAGTCGCTCATTTTCTTGTAGATCAATGTCTGGGTTCTCTCTTGTGCCCTTTTCTGTGAGAAAAGGGCGAACTGTCGACCAAAAATCTGTGTTTTTATGACCAGATTTACACCTCTCATCAAACTAATTCTTGATCGACGTCTTTTGGAGAGACACAGATAGGTTACGCTGCTTTCTGTAAATTTCCCAATTGGCAGGCGTTTTCACTTTATGTCCGGTCTATAAAGAGCCATAATAATCCAGGGCTTGTTGCGTAGCGTACAGTTTATAACAAGACTTTCAACATGATCTGATTCAACAGTGTCAAGTCTCTTTGAGGGAATATCTGATCTGAGGTACATAAGGAGGCCTCCCCCATGCCCATTTCGATCTCTTCTGTACATATTGTAGTTCGGTATTGCCTTGGTGATGGAATGATCCAGTTTACTTTCACCAATAATAAAACAATCAGCCAGCTCGTCGATCAGAAGATTATAGATGTGACCAAATTTATTACGCACACTGTTTATATTTAGATGGGCAAAGGTGAAATGAGAACGATCTTGTTCTTTCAGAGATTTCAGAGGGTCAAAAAGTGATACCGATTCAGGATCTTCTTCCCGATTATTTACTTCAATGTCCGACGTACTGGACGTTTCGCCCAGACTGATCGTAGACTCGTTGAAAAAGGGAAGTTCCTTTGCAAGATCGATACATCTCGGGCATAGCCAGTCAAAATCTTGTCCATTTGTTGTATAGTACTTAAACATGGCTGGTGAAACATTTGCGCACTTGATGTGAAAAGTTACCTTACAACTGTCACATAGTAGTGCTCTGCGTGTTCTGGCAACTGGGCGACTACAGATACCACACGGAAGTCTGGGAGGGCCGGGATTTGTTTCAATGTCTCCAGCTAGAAACATGGTGAGGAAATAGGTGCCTGTCCACCGAATATGGAGTCGTAGGTTTGGACGACCGCCATGTTTTCTCTGGTGAAACGTGTGTTACAAACCGAGAGAGAATTTCCGCTGAGTATTCTGTGCCAGATATTGTAGTGCTTTTCAGCACAGACATCCCAAAGCTGACCTGACATCTTTCTGTCTCACTTGAGACAGTTTTCGTATATGCGAGATGTCTGAAACCCCCAATAAGGCTCAGGGAGTACAGAGCGCACAGCACACCAGTCAACCCTGTCGCCATCTCGTAATAGCCAGTGAAGAGCCCAGTTTTGATCATCAATGTCTTCAAAGACGTTAGCAATATGGAATGGGGTCCGGCTAACATGTTCTAGGAAAGTTTGTTCATTGTAATGTTTATAAGAGCGGTACGTAATCCAACGCGGCTTTCTTCGTGGTATACGACCCTTTGTGGAGGTGAAAATAACATGGTGAAAATCGCTCAGTCCACAGTCAAAGGAGCCAGTCTTTTGAAACATATTCGGCTTGTTTGTGAGAAAGACGTCAAAATTAACGATCCGCGTTCAGACTTGAAGCACGTAGGTTTCTTGATCAAGTTTTTCAGGTCAAAAAGATCACACATATCTCTGAGGGTTGAGCTGTCGCCGCCCCGCACAGAGAAACCGACAATTAGATCGCCCACAACAATTACATTTTCGGACACATTTAAAGCACGGTCCAGCATGATTCTAGTTTCCCGAACAGAGACGTCACACGAGACGGTGTCCGGTCTATAAAGAGCCATAATAATCCAGGGCTTGTTGCGTAGCGTACAGTTTATAACAAGACTTTCAACATGATCTGATTCAACAGTGTCAAGTCTCTTTGAGGGAATATCTGATCTGAGGTACATAAGGAGGCCTCCCCCATGCCCATTTCGATCTCTTCTGTACATATTGTAGTTCGGTATTGTGAGCTGAGCCTTGGTGATGGAATGATCCAGTTTACTTTCACCAATAATAAAACAATCAGCTAGCTCGTCGATCAGAAGATTATAGATGTGACCAAATTTATTACGCACACTGTTTATATTTAGATGGGCAAAGGTGAAATGAGAACGATCTTGTTCTTTCAGAGATTTCAGAGGGTCAAAAAGTGATACCGATTCAGGATCTTCTTCCTGATTATTTACTTCAATGTCCGACGTACTGGACGTTTCGCCCAGACTGATCGTAGACTCGTTGAAAAAGGGAAGTTCCTTTGCAAGATCGATACATCTCGGGCATAGCCAGTCAAAATCTTGTCCATTTGTTGTATACTTAAACATGGCTGGTGAAACATTTGCGCACTTGATGTGAAAAGTTACCTTACAACTGTCACATAGTAGTGCTCTGAGTGTTCTGGCAACTGGGCGACTACAGGTACCACACGGAAGTCTGGGAGGGCCGGGATTTGTTTCAATGTCTCCAGCTAGAAACATGGTGAGGAAATAGGTGCCTGTCCACCGAATATGGAGTCGTAGGTTTGGACGACCGCCATGTTTTCTCTGGTGAAACGTGTGTTACAAACCGAGAGAGAATTTCCGCTGAGTATTCTGTGCCAGATATTGTAGTGCTCTTCAGCACAGACATCCCAAAGCTGACCTGACATCTTTCTGTCTCACTTGAGACAGTTTTCGTATATGCGAGATGTCTGAAACCCCCAATAAGGCTCAGGGAGTACAGAGCGCACAACACACCAGTCAACCCTGTCGCCATCTTGATGAGCGATTGGCCCAGCCAGTACAGCTCCCGGTTACTCATCCAAGTATTGACCTAGCTCGAAGTTGCTTAACTAACTTAGGTGATCTGTCGGGAACCCTTGCGCACGTGATATGCCGTACTGAATGCCTTCTTCCATGCAATATTAGACTTCCTTTTCCAGTAGTTTTACATGGACATGAGGATTTGTTTAGTTATGTGTTGTTTTTTTCATGTAGCATAAGGTTTCCTTTCACAGCAGCGCTATATGGACACACTGCGCACTTGATTGCTTTCTCACCAGAATGCGTTCTTCCGTGTAGCTTGTATGATTAATGTGATTTCTTTCTTGTACCCATAGACTTCCTTTCTGCGCAGAGCTATATGGACACAATGTTCACTTTTATGGTTTTTCACCAGGGTGAATTCTTATATGTACGTTAATGTTTCCTTTAAGAGCCGCGCTATAAGGACAAAATGAGCACTTGCCTGGTTTCTCACCAGTATGGGTTCTTTCATGTAGCTTTAGATAGCCCTTTCTCAGCCGGGGTAAAAGAACACCAGGAGCACGTACATGGTTTCTCACCAGTGTGAGTTCTTCCATGCCGCTTCATTTGTTGTTTCCTGCCAGTGCTATATGGACACATGGAGAACTAGTATGCTTTATCATCAGTATGATTTCTTTCATGTGGTTTTAGTTGTGCTTTCCTGGCAGTGCTATATGAATATAACCAGCACTTGTATGGTTTCTCACCAGTGTGAGTTCTTTCATGTCGCTTCAGTTGATATTTCCTGCCAGTGCTATATGGACACATGGATCAGTTGTATGACTTATCATCAGTATGATTTCTTTCATGTGACTTTAGGTTTGATTTCCTGGCAGTGCTGTATAAACACCACGAGCACTTGTATGGTTTCTCACCAGTGTGATATCGTTCATGTCGCTTTAGGTCTGCTTTCCTGGCAGTGCTATATGGACACAACAAGCACTTGTATGGCTTCTCGCCAATATGATTTCTTTCATGTGGCTTTAGGTCTCCTTTCCTGGCAGTGCTATATGAACACAACGAGCACTTGTATGGTTTCTCACCAGTGTGATTTGTTTCATGTAGCTTTAGTTCTGCTTTCCGGACAGTGCTATACGAACACCACGAACAACTGTATGGTTTCTCACCAGTATGATTTATTTCATGTTGCTTTAAGTATCCTTTCCATGCAGTGCTATATGGACACAATGAACACTTGTATGGTTTCTCACCAGCGTGCATTCTTTTATGCCCCATCAGGTTTCCTTTCTGAACAGCACTAAATGGACATAACGAACACTTGTATGGTTTCTGACCAGCGTGCGTTCTTTCATGCACCCCTAGGTTTCCTTTCCGAGCAGTGCTATATGGACACAGTGAACACTTGTATGGTTTCTCGCCATCGTGCAGTCTTTCATGATCCCTCAGGCTTCCTTTTCCAACAGCGGTATATGGACATAACGCGCACTTGTATGGTTTCTCACCAGTATGCCTTCTTTCATGAATATTCAACTGTCCTTTGACAGCAGTGATATATGGACACGATGAGCATTTGTATGGTCGTTCACCAGTGAGAGTTGTTTGATGGGTTATTTTATGCTTGACCAGATCTCCTTCACAAACAGCCCAATATGAGCAGTGTGGGCATCTATTCGACTTGTCAACAATCTGTTCTGTTATGGACGAACTAGCTGTATATGTATGTTCTCCCAACTGTAAGACACCAGATCCGTTATTGGAGTTAGTTTCACTTCGGGGCCAAGGAACAGATGTATACAAGGCCACAGGAACAGGTCTGTCTGGTAATTTCTTTTTCTTCACATCACGGATCTGATCCATAACCAGAAAATCTGGCTTCGCATCCTAAAAATATCAAGATACAGCAAAATTGTAAGCTTAACAGGATGGATAAAAGAATACTGATCAGCGATACGGATTTGATATTTTGGAACCTCATGATGTCTTGCTGGCGTCATTGAAAACTGTTGACCGATTCTCTCTTGCAGGAAACTAACCTAGTTATGTCTTTGGATTCTGGACGCAAAAATTCTTCAAAGGTCGACAGCTGAATATTGAATGACGGACTAGACGCTTGTATCACTAACCGATTCTGACTTGCCGATTTCATTCACTTCTCGTTTATCTCCTTTCCCCCAAGCTCAGCAAGGATATATATTCCCAGTAAACGTTACCGTTTTGCAAGAGAACCGAACGGCTAAGATATTTACATGTAAATCGTGGACTTCTATAGAATTTGTGAGTTCCAAAAAACGGCATATAATTCTCTGAATTGGCAGACAAAGGTGCAACTGTCATCAAAATGCTACCGTATATTTCTTGAACACACAAACTGCTAATAATTAGACCCAAAACCAGCTGAGCTATGGTTCTTGTACCAGCAATAACATCATGTCGTGGCTGCTTGCTGTATCATTTGTATAGTACATGTAATATAGGCCCACGTTCGCCCGGTTTAAAGCTGACATGACCTTATTTAATGCACGAATGGTAGCGAAAAAAAATATTCACAGTGATTATATCTCCCGTTGAATAATACCCGCCGGAACTAATCCATATGAAAGTGTACCTGTTTGCCCAGCTGCCGAGTTTATGACGACATTACTGCCAACTTCTCATCCGAGCAGCGTTGCCTCCACCGCATATATAAAGCTGGAGTCGATCGAGAACCTACAGCCAGTCTGAACTGACACTCGAACTGTTCACATCATATTTATGCTGCCAATGTCATTGTTGTCACCAGTCCAAATTCGGACTGTGAGCATCATATTCTATCACGCATTCATTCGCACACAATATAAATATAATTGGTAAAACTGGGTAAATAAAATGAAGGATCTGACTATTCAGACATACCGGTACGTATTTCCCCAAAACAATCAAACTTGATCCGTCACAGGTTTCTCCAACATTATATCTCATTTGACCTCCAATGCCAAAGAGGAGGCACGAAGTGACTACTGGTCATTCTATTTTATGATTCTTGAGGCTCTGTATGATGCACTTCAAATGCGTTATGTATTTATATTCCCGACAGTGCTTCAAAATTACTGTAATTCGGAATGTTCGTTCCAAACTAAGAATTGTTATATGTTATGCCTACTAATCAGGCCCGCCCATAAGCAGTTGCAAATTGCGGCGGTACATACCGAAAGCGACATTTTGTTCTGATTGTCACCCCGTCCATTTTGATCTCATCTATCAGTAGCATAGAAATGTGAAATCTCTTAGCATTCGTGGCGAGATAATCAGGGTGGATGAACGAAGCGAAAATGACCTTTGACCCTTGACCTTTGATTTCCATCGCACCTTGGAGAGGTCATTTGACTGGCGGGTGGATGCAAAACTAAGACTAACAGCCGGAAATTCGTCAAATTGCCAAATAAGGTGTTCCAGGATATGTTGTCACGACAGTACCCTGGACTACCCGAAGACGTCCAGGGATGGACCAGAACGAATGGATGGTCATTGCACTCAGACAAGAGCGAACATTGCCGACGATGCGTCTGATACACGGACAATAGCACTACCACTGGTTGGTTGTCATGTTATGTAGGGGATACATAAAATGTGTACTAAGCAAAATGCTTGTTGTTGTTCTTCTTCTTTCTCCCATCTGATTGCGTAAAATCCGCCATTCTTGGTGACATGTCCTGTAATATCCATTATACCGGATTCTGTGTTTGTCTGGAATCCTATTTTTCATCTATCCGCCAGTAACCTGACCAGAAGTACCCTCGACGAACGCTTCAATACGAGATCCTGCTTCACCCATGTGATCCTAATATGGCTCATGTAGACCCATTTGAGTCCATTTTTATTAATTTTTTGAGAGATCTGCGGCATTTTCCCAAGTCCTACTTTTCACGTTAACAGAATTGGCGTCTTCAAGTTGCCTTGATAATCAAGGGTCAAGGGTTAGAGGTCAGTTACGCCCGATTTCCTAACCACGAAAGCTGAGAGATTTCACCTTTCTGTATAGGTTAAAATACTGGACGGGGTGACAATCACAATAAGGGGTCACTTTCAATTGGTAACTCCGTATTTAGGAATTTGCCATTCCGGTTTCCACAAATAGTGGTGCACCCTCTCCAACGGCAACAGCAGCTCCCGCATTTCCCAATTGGCGCAGTATACGGTCAACATGGGTGGGCCTGATTAGTGGGCATAACATATAACAATTCTCAGTTTGAAACGAAAATTCCGAATTATAATAGTCTTGGAACAGTTACGTCATATCGGGAATTTAAAAAGAGATCGCATTTGGAGGGCACCGTATAGAACCTCAAGAATTATCAACTGGAATGGAGAATAGTCCCTTCGTGGCGATTGAGGTAAATTGAAATACACTGCTGGAGAAACTGGTGACCAGATCAGGTTTCATTGTTTTGAGGAAACAGCTACCGGTATGTCTAAATCGTGTTTGAATGATCAGATCCTTCATTTTATTATCCAGTTTTAGTCCAGATATATTTATATTGTGTGCGAGTGAATGCGTGATAGAATATGATGCTCACAATCCGAATTTGGGCTGATGACAACAATGACAGCATATGATGTGAATAGCTCGAGTGTCAGTTCAGACTGGCTGTATACATGTTCTCGATCGACTCCAGCTTTATATATGCGGTGGAGGCAACGATGCTCGGATGAGAAGTTGGCAGTAATGTCGTCATAAACTCGGCGGCTGGGCAAACAGGTACACTTTCATATGGATTAGTTCCGGCGGGTATTATTAAACGGGAGATATAATCTCTGTGAATATTTTTTTTTCGCTACCATTCGTGCATTAAATAAGGTCATGTCAGCATTAAGGACTCGCACCACCACTCCAACATCCCTTCACCTCAAGCATGAAATACCTGGTTCATTTTTAGGCAGTGTTAATTAACAACTTTTTACGTTAAACGTCAAAAAGTTTGATTTCAACCTCTGTTCTTCTATGTTCTAGCAAACGCTCTAAGTTTAACACCAGTGAATTGTATCCTATCTAACTAGCAAGTAAGTTTATGTGCGTTTGTGCATCATATTAAACGAGGAAATCAATATGAAGAAGTTCTATTCAAACAGGGACACATCTCCAATCGAGGCCGTAACGACATGAAAAAGCGTTTCCGTTGTACGACTCGTTTTTCGAAAGTAGTTTCTCCATAAGAAAGTCTTTCTAAATTAAAGCGATATGCAAGTGATGGGAAAAACTGACGACGAATGGTGACTTAAAAGCAACCATGACTGTACCGAAAAGTATTCGTCGACAACTGACATTCAAACCCCGAGAATCCGGTGGATTCTTGGACGTAGCCTTAGTATCTCGGCTACAATTTCTCTATAAGTTTCTCTATACAATGTTTCTGATACATTTGTTTCTTATTGGAAACGATGTTCCTAGTCCGGCAACACTCTTAACGACAAGAGCGTTGGCCAAATTCAGGAAATATTGTTTCACCACCATATTGCATTATATGTCCTCATTTGACACCTTTCATGCGGATGTGTGTGTGTGTGGGGGTCCAGACACACACACACAGCCCTTGTCCTCTGACCGTGAACAAATGATGACATACATAAGCATGATATGAGTCTATCGTAAATGGGACTCACATGTTCGAATTTTTCCTGTTTGATAACATTAAGCATAATAATGTTTTCTGAATAAACCACATCTGTCACATCCCGTCGACTGTCTGGTTCTGTCTTGATCACCTTCAAGGACTGGAGCGAAATCTTCGTGTCAGATGGCTCCATTGTATACCACGTTAAATCACTGGGAAATCACTGAAAGAAGACACATACATGTATGTAATATTCCATTGATGTTCCTTCGCTAATTCGTATTTTTCAGGTATTTTATCATTATTTTCTTTTCGCTGCACTGTGTCGACTTCTTATTGTATCACCATCTCAAATTCATATTGTCATTCTTCTGAAGACGATTAGCGATTTAACGTGGCCATAGGCACCTACACAAGAATGTCGCATGTATCCATATATATTACGCACAGCAAACTCTTTATTGTCTTCTCAACTACGCTGGTCTTTTGATCCAGTGTCAGATGAGACGAAATGTGAGATACACACTGACAACCTCAGACAATACGGGAGTTTCCATTCTGTCATGATAAGAGTATTTGCCCCTGTCCGCCAGAAGACGTTTGAATCGGGGAGGACAAAATCCCATACAATGTATCTTTCTTCTAGCAACGTTGTATTGTGACGTCATGCAACAATCGGATATGGCGACAGCATCATGACGTCAACAAAGGACATTACGCATTATACTAATGATGTCACTGGCGTTACAATAGAAAATGTCGCATTGAACGTGAATATGGCCAAATACAAAGTATTACATTCACAAGTGTGGTCCGTCATGCCACCGAACCCAATTTTGAAGTTATTGGAAATGTCGTTTGCTCAATATATTGCACTGTTTTGATGGCTACCTATCTCTTTTCATCTTATCCAACCCACATTTTGTCCCCCCCTGACTCGAGCGCCTACTAGCGGGCAAGGGCAAATTACTCGTACACGGACAGTTCGGAGACTTCGCTATTGGTTCAGTGTTCTGCTATAATGGTGATCGCCAGCCACACTAGGCGGCGCTAGTGCTTCAACAGGCAGGACAGGTAATAAAGACGTGACGTCATAAACAATTATAACGTCGTTACATTATGACGTTGCCATTGTGATATCCAGGAAAACGACACTGGCATGCGCCATTTACCTCTTGGTACACGTAGCTACCTAGCGTCAGTTCGAGCTGGCGAACCCCATTAGAGAGGTAATATTTCTGACACTTGGTTATAGTGCCTTTAATCCATATCCAGATACACCATCCATATTCATGTCATACATGTATATCATCACAACTGCTTCAAAAGCTTTGAAGGGCCCTCGCTGGCCGAGTGGTCTACAAAAAGGCGCTTACTGGTGATCGCTAACTTCACACCACTGATCCGACACAGGTTCGAGCCATGCTGGTGCCTGTGAAAGTTTGCCAGTTAAATGCCGTCGGGCGGTGGTTCTCTCTGTGTATTCCGGCTTCTTCCACCATTCGAATTAGCTGTCACATGCATGAAGGCAGTTCCAGCGTTACTCCGGTTACATTCAGAGCCCCACTAGCAAATTCTACATGCTCAGATTTTCATATAAATGACATGTAGTAACCCACATCCTGCAGTTATTTACTTCAGAGCAAGGCCTAACCAATTACACAACTAGATGATTTTCAAGGTTCAAATTGTAACTTCAATGTACAAAAGCAAGAGCGTGACTCACGTTACAAAAAAAATGGCCCAAACCACCATACATGTAGTTCAAATGAAATTTCTCTTCCAATTTATTGTGTGAGATATTTCATCAAACTTGGATTAAACGAATTGCATCCATAGCAAAATAGTTGTGCAACAGTGTACTTGATATATAATAGCAACAGGGAAATTAATTAAAAACGATTGGGTACAAGCGTCTAGTCCATCATTCATAATTCAGCCGTCGTCCATTAAAGAATATCCGCGTCCATAATCCAAAGACCTATTCCATATCCATATAACAGTATCAGCACCAAATTCAAAAAAGACAATCATAGTATACATAAACATAGGCTAGTGACTCAGGTTACCGTGACTCAGGTTATATTTGTCCGAAGCTGAATGCCGACACAAAACTTTACTCAATATTCAGATAAACACATGTAGATCAGTCACATATACTAAGTATGCAAGCACATGTGTAAATTTGCACCCAAAAGAATCCAAATGCAAATAGCAAACGGCAGATTCCACGATAACCTAGTCCACTAACACACATTTCCGTCAATCATTGACGGAACATGACATTTGCAACACCTATATATTCAAAAATATCGTGAGCAAACAATGTGCCCTGTACCTTATTATCTTAAACATGTCAGTGAATTGTATAAGATGAAAATAAACCAGTACCCCTATGAATTCTTTGTACAGTAAATAATTTAGCGGGACAAAACAAAAATGACATTTGCAACATTTGTGTTGCTTATGTCATTATTCCGTCAAAATCTATTTTGTGTATGTACAAGGAATGTCTTGTAAGACAAGCACTTGCATATGCTCAGTGGAATTAGGCCCATAGTATTGATGTATCTGTACCCTTGTCAGTGTCTGACATCAAATTCACCCATGCTGTAATACTGGGTCTTTTCAAAATTTTGGTAATGTCATTTCCGTCACGGGAGTTGAACGGAAATGACATCAGCAACATTGTTCAAATGCTCATAGTATCCATGTATTGGTATTTAAAGGTGAACTACAAAGCTTTTAATTTTATCTAAAATGTTGCTTATATACCTCTTGTCTTATGTGACATAACTTTTATACGTTTTTGGGGCAAATATATTTTGCAAAATTGTACTAATAACAATATTTAAGTTATCCTGTTATAAATCCGCCTTGAAAACTTGCATCGCTTGTCTCTCTTGGTTTGTAGAACGTTATGACGTTATAGTGGTCTCCTTCATTCAAGTTTTATTTAAATGTGACGTCATGCTACGTCGGATGAATGAACGAGGGCCACTATAACGTCATGACGTTCCAAAAACAACGGGAGGCAAGCGATGACGTTCTGGTTTTCGTTTTCTGGTGGTATAAGTTTTGACTTCTCATATACCCAAAATAAAACAATAACCCACAAAACTATTACCACACATATTCGTAACAAATATAGAAGTTCTTGTTTTATGACATTTTAACAGAATATTGGAAAGATTTTCAGTTCACCTTTAACAAACTGGCAAATCTTAATAAGGTCAAGGTAGTATCACTGTAAATCTTTTTTTGGATAGTTTAGTTGACATTTGATTTGTGATGATTATTGTAATGAAAGTATGACTGAAATATGACATTAGCACAAGTGACATTACCAACATTTACATTTCTGTCTCTCTATTATACTGCATATAAGAAATATACTGAGTAAAACTGTCCCTATACAGGACAAAACTGTTACACAACCTTGGTGGGTTTAGCAAACATGTACATGACCAGGAGTTAGTTTTTTAGTATTTTTAATGTTGCTAATGTCATTTTTCGGTTGGACGGAAAATTTGACGGAAAAGTGGACTAGGTTATCGTGGAATAAACCAAACATTAAAAAATAGCTCATCGGGCTCCAATACCCCTCGGCTAATTGTCTACACCCAGAAAGCATGCATTGTATATCATCAGTGTATTTTTAGAACCAGATTAACTAAAATGTTATCTAGTTCTCTCATATAAATACACAGGAAGTTGGGCAAGGTTAGCTTTTGCCAAGGCCTTAATTGGTGGAAAAATTTTGCACTGAGGTTCTGGTAACTTTCCTTCTAATGTCTGCACTTTGCTTCTTAGTCTTCGGCATTGCTATTTTATTTTTCGTTGATCTTATCTGAAATTTGAATATGAACATTCAGATCATTAATGCCAATGATGTGCTCGATGGAGACATGTACATGTATATTTTGTACACATCTGATGAGATTCTAAATTAATGACTTCAACATATTTACCTTCAATGAAAATGGCTTGGTATATGTCGTTGATGAATATAAGTAGCCGGATTCATATATGTACATGACATCTCCCACCAACTAAACATTTTGTTAATGTTTGGAGTAGAACTTACAAATCAATATACTGATGTACATGTATGATCTTCTATATTAATTCAGCCTTTATTTCAATCCTTCTGGTAGAACTTTGTCCCTCAGCAGACATACATGTAAGTTCACCAATGCAATCAAGTAAGATTTAGAGAAAAAACAAAATAAACTTTGCTGAGTGGTCTGAATTTTTAAATGCTGATAGAGCTATTTGCCCAATTCAGTGAAACTTTGAGGCAACTTCAATTTAGAGTTTTCTAGTTTGTGTTCTCGACGTGGGAAATAAGAAATATGAGTAAAATGAATTTTGGAGTGCTTTTGACTTTTATGGTGCTGTGGCCTTGAAGATTAAAACAGTGGTGCCAAAATTTGACCGTGGATAGCTATTTTAGCATATGTTGAAGATTTGAAGTGACGGGATTGAGTGAATGGTTTTAATGTGCTGATCTGAATCTGTGACACACCAACACAATCCGTGGCAGCGATTCTGTATTCCCCTAATCAGGGAATCAAAATGGAGAAAGACTTGAAACGACAATAAATATTTAGACATATTTTGTTTATAAATACAATGTTTTTGTTTAAATTATATCCCAAAGTGATACATGGTCAATAGTCAAGAGGACTGGAGGAAAAATTCTACCTGAAGAAAATATATGTTTAGACTGACCCTTTAAACATGTCATTGTTGAGTCAATGCTAGAACTGGGATCTGTTTCCATACGGCGGATTCCACGATAACCTAGTCCATTTTTCCGTCCAACCGAAAAAAATGCCATTAGCAACGTTAAAAATACTAGAAAACAAACTCCTTGTCATGTACATGTTTGCTAACCCCACCAAGGTTGTGTAACAGTTTTACCCGGTATAGGGACAGTTTTACCCAGTGTATTTCTTATCTGCAGTATAATAGAGAAGCAGCTCAAAGTAAAAGAGATTACTTCCCGGATAGGATCAAGGGAATGTCCATTTCACTTGGATATATATTTTATCTCCCGATAAGAGAGAAATACAACGATGACTATGGGAGGGGAAACACATCCTACAGCATGTGATGTGCCATACGTGCGGCGGATCACGGTTTACAGCTGAGAGCTGTAAAATCCTTACACCATTTATGCGCGAGGTATTATAAATGACTTCACGGAATAAGCCGAGCAATCGCGAATGCAAACCAGCAAATCCTCGCACTTCATCGCCATCTCCGGCAAAGTCCAGGCAAAGTCAATTTACATGACTGACAGTTGAATGGCCGTTAGCTGTTATGCAAATTTTGGAAAATCTTGAACAATTGATGATAACTAAGGATGAGGGAATACCGAGAGTTCTAACTTGGAGGAAAGTGACAAAAGACTAAAAGGAGAATAACGAGGTACATTTTATTATCACCAGCTACTGTGTTCTTGTAAGTACACCCGTTAAATCTCCGAAACGCAGGCGTTTCGGAACGCAAACTTCGTGGGATGAAATGTAAATCTAAAGGGAAGGAACTATAAAGGTTTGATAGCTATACAATACACCTATCACAGCTAGAGTTTCTGAGTTACCCATAGCTAAATAATATATAGCCATCACGAGTATGAGGGCTATATAGGTCGGCCTCAGTCACCTCCAGCGAGGGTTTTAGATAATTTTATTACGAATCACCCACCTCTGAAACTGCCGTACATCTGATCTCTATCCCCTCCTGCGCAATATTTTAAAATCTTGCGCACTATTGTGAAATAGTAACGCATATATTGCCGTCTGAATTTTCCAGTCGACAACTTCCAGTTTATACGCGCCATGTTCAATTGCAAAATGCCCAGCATACATATACCGTGACGTCAACAACATGGCGCGTAGAGAGTTGAAGTTTTCGACTGGAAAATTAAGACGGCGATATACGGTCCATTTCACAATAGTGCCTGATTTTAACTCTTGGCTGATTCAAAGAGAGGGTTCACGTTCAAAATTATCTGAAACCCTCGCTGTAGTCCAACAAAATGGATCGTTCAGGCTCTTGTTTAATATGCTGGAGTTATTGGGAGCCAGAACGTCCTATAGAAAATGTCATTTTGTCAATAGGAGCCGCGCTGACCCCCACAACGACCCCTAAAAATTCACTGTTTTTGTCGAAATACAGCAATGACATGTCTACTCACCATGCAAAAACTGTTCTCTGGTATGTTTTCATTCAAGTCGCACCACTAGTAAATGTGGGTGGGTCCGCAATAAATTATATCAAACCGTCAAAGTTAGTGTGTCGTAAATTCAGCAGCCAGTTTCTCTGCTGGAAGCATGGCTTGCTAATAGTAGAACGACAAACAATAGAATGGAAGCGAGGCCACAAACACCACGTGACACAGCCTGCGGTCAAGGTTCGTAGGCGAAATCGACAAGCACAGACACTTACGGGGAACAAAAAGGGGCTGTCATTTAGCAAATCAATAAGTGATATCAGCTTCCCGCGAGAAAATTCTAACGTGTAATATGGCTTTTTTGAAATGACCGCCTACAACGGTAATATATCGTTGGAGTAAATCTACTTCATTCTAAGAAATATCGCTCCCTGAAGGGGCGTCAATACAAACTCGATATTTCAACAAACGAAATATTAATCAAAAGTCGACAAATTTTCCTTTTCAGATATTAATTACAGAGATTGGAGTTTTCCGGATTTTTCAGTCTCATTTTTTCTGGATTTTCCAATTTCTCACCCGACCATGTCGTTGTTGTTGCTATTTTCGTCGATAATAAATCTTCTTTAATAAACCATTCTAGTAAACAAAATAATTTTTTTTTTGGCTTAGGTTAGAATGCCCCAAAAATATAAATTATGTGATTACAATTCGAGTTGTGTACCTCTGGGTTTTAAATAAGTTCGAAATAACCAGTTCCCGAGTGATCGCAGTGCGATCTCCCCACAGAGAGGTGTTTCCCAGATAGACTCCGCTTGCAGCTTTGCTGTTAAGTCCGACAGAGAATGCTCATTGCCTGTAGCTTTGCCCGCAAAGCCTGAGAACAGGGGCGTGTAGTTGTGTAACGGAAAGCAGTACATTACCTCGTGTGCATTGACGCCATTTTTCAACGGGGCATTAGCCCGTTTTTGTTCCCCATCAGAGTCAGCATGGTTAGTGGTAGTCCATTTCGCATGCGAAACTTGACCGCAGGCTGTGTCACGTGGTGTTTGTGGCCTCGCTTCCATTCTGTTGTTTGTCGTTCTACTATGACGAAGCCATGCTTCCAGGAGAGAAACTGGCTGCTGAAATCAGCACACACTAACTTTGACGGTTTGATATAATTTATTGCGGACCCATCCACATTTACTAGTGGTGCGACTTGGATGAAAACATACCAGAGAACAGTTTTTGCATGGTGAGTAGACATGTCATTGCTGTATGTCGACAAAAACAGTGAATTTTTAGGGGTCGTTGTGGTGGTCAGCGCGGCTCCTATGGACAAAATGACATTTTCTATAGGACGTTCTGGCTCCCAATAACTCCAGCATATTAAACAAGAGCCTGAACGATCCATTTTATTGGACTACCCTCGCTGGAGGTGACTGGGACCGCTATAGCCCTCATACTCGTGAGGGCTATATATTATTTAGCTAAGTTACCCAACGAGGTAAGCCATCATCAATATTATTTCTTTTATTACATAAATGTTACAGAAAATATTTAGCTAGAGAA
This sequence comes from Hanleya hanleyi, assembly GCA_036873755.1. Lineage (NCBI taxonomy): Eukaryota > Metazoa > Mollusca > Polyplacophora > Lepidopleurida > Hanleyidae > Hanleya > Hanleya hanleyi. The sequence continues at coordinate 28,208 of JAVTVY010011392.1, forward strand.
TTTGCTCCATTTTGACACTCACCTATGCACAAATATGCTCCAAATCACCAATTTGAAAGACCAGTGAAAATTGACCGCGTTTCCGTTCTTCAACAATAAAACGCGCGGTAGATTTTACACTGCAGAGAAAACAATGACCTGTACCCCAATCGGGATCGGACCACTATTACAATTTACATTGGCGGCAATGTTAAAAACTGTTAACGTAATTGCATCTCCTCGATTCATTAATTAAGCCTAGACTCCCATATTTCGGCAAGAAATACTTTTATTCAAGTGCTACAACCGGACAGGCTTCTTGACGGGGTCGCGCATCAAAATTTTGAGTTATGCGCGCTCGTACAAATGACGTCATAATTTTGGCTTTTTTCTCTGCTTTCAGAAAGCGGTGCACAGGCACCCAAATAGTCCCTCTTAGCAACTCTTTATTAGGCCTTGAGTTAAAATCAAACTCACAGCGGAACCAAACACATATCATACTACAATCACCTACCACTGGCCTTCAATTATTCCTCGCAACAGAGACTGGAAAAAATATTGAAAACAATTCACTTCTCTAGCAGAGGTTGCCTAAAGGGCTTAACGGATCGGGACTATTTTTAACAGTGGTCTTGTCACAATCTGCCTATGTGAATGTATTTGGATGCAGGGAGGGGGCGGGGGGCATAAAAAATAAAAATTAAAATAAATAAGAATAAAATAATAAATAAATAAATAAGTAAATATAAAAATCTCACCTTGTTTGTATCTGATTGTTGCTGTGACACACACTACACATACGGTACTGATGTCCACTGTGCCATGCGCATTCTACCGGCATCAGCTTGACCATCAACAGATTTACACGATCGGTAGTATTAACAAAACTGTAGGCCTACCTGGCTGATTCTCTAATTAAATCTAGACGTTCATCTTTCATCAGGAGGTAGTTTATTTCGAGCGAATCAAGCTGATAAACGTCTTGACAGGTGTCGACCGTCAGACTTTAATGCTATGCGCACATGAACAAATGAAGTGACGATTTATGCCTTTTCTCTGCCAATTGAAAGCAGTGCTCAGGCTTTGAAAAAAGTCCCCCGGAGAAGCCTGTTAACGAGTAGTGAATTGAAAGAAAAGAAAATGCAGTTGAATAGAACAAGTGCCATACTATTACTTGCCAACCGTGTCACCGGCCTTTGATTTTCCGTTGCTGCGAATGTGGAAAATCGAAAAAATTGATGTCTTTGGCAGGGATGACATGTTTTGGTGGTCTGAAGCTTAGTAGTTGGGTAAATTTCATCAAATCATCCTGATGTGGGCGTGTATCATCCACTCGCTGGGAAGTTCACTCATTTCTAATGAACAGTTTGTGTTTTATGAGGTTTTGATTCCAGTTAACTCCCCCCGCATGCAGCACTTTTTAACTTGCTGAAGCAATTACCAGGGCTTGACGATGATGTTCTGGTTTCCTAAAGCCACCATCAGAGAAGCTCTAACCAATATGTTTGCATGTTATTGTAACATTTTCCATGTTTTTACCTGTTATGCGGACATCCTTACTTCGTATTTTCGCTCTGTTTAAATGACTCATTCAAAATGTGTCCAGGCGGATATAGCTTATAAACTTTCATGAAAGACTGGCTCAACTTGGTCATTCGCTCTCCTTTAACAACGAATTTAAAATGAAAGAAGCGAGTGGCTTGAAATATAGCCTATAAAGTTTCATGAATGTCTGACTCAGTTTGGTTAATCGCTCTCCTTTGAAGACGTATTTAAAGTCAGCACCGTAACAAAGCAGCATTCTTTTCCTTTTCTTTTTCATGCAGTTTCTATCTGTCTGTTTGTCTGTCAGTTTGTTTGTTATTTTTGTAACAAAATTTGCTTGTACATAAATGTCGTATATGATATCATGGTAACTTAGAAAGTATGCAAGTATACAGTTTGCATATTTACACATATATTCGCATGTGTGTATGTAGGATTTGTATTTTCATGTATATCAACCACTAGATAAGTTTTGTACAGGAAATGCGGCGCATCACGTTGGGCACACCGGTTCTCGTCAGATCACCGAAGTTAAGCAGCGTTGAGCTCGGTCAATACTTGGATGGGTGACCGGGTGCTGTACTGACTGGGCTGATCAGTGTCCAGAATAATAGGAACTGTGGACACTCTCGTGTTCTGGCACATGTAGGCACCGTCGTGATATGACTGAAACAATGTTGAAAACGACGTTAAATCCTACTCACTCACTCCTTGTACAGGAAATGTGGATATATTGGACAGGTTTACAAAATGTGCATTAAAACATTTGTTTTTCCTTAAGTATCGTTTTAACGAAGATTTAATTTTTAATTTAAGTATTTTATTTAGATATTAATTTCTCATTGCTTTCGTCGCATAATATAACAGATTGTCTGTATCTAATTAGCATGCACATTTATGCGGATAATAAATTCCACTAATTAAAACATAAAGTAAAATAAATAATAAAAAAAGCATTCTAAAACTATACTGCATTGTACACTGTTGTACACTGCATCTGAGTCAAAATGTTACATAGCGCGGAGATGAAACGATGTCTGCCGAAAACGGCGAATCTTGTATAGCATCACACACAATAGACGTGAACTCTGATGATGTTTCAACCCTCTTCCAGTCTCATAATAAAATTTGTACTTCCATTCATCAACATGACAATTATTCTAAAATCTAACATTATGTAACTCGATGTTAATTTGATTGTCAAGGAACAGCGTGGAGTGACGTGAAAGTTATAACAGGATCTACATACCTTGGCAGCAGTCGAGTATTCGCGAGTGGAACACGTAACATGACGCATGCAGTATTCAAAACAACTTTTGAGTGGCCAGCTCCGTAGCAACTACTAATGACACACACAATTGTCGCAATTCGCTCATGTTTAAAAGCAAAAACTGAGGGTTTTTTTTATTTATTTATTTTTTCCTATTATTTTTTTTTTTTATTTTTTTTTTTTACTAATGAGAATAATACGAAATATAGTTAAACTTCATGTAAAAGTCTTTAATTAGACATACATGTATTACAGATTTTCGTCCATCAGAGAGAGTACCATCTGGCGTGATTCATACGAATATGTCGTTACTGTGTACCACTTACTCTGAGAAACAATAGAGACGAGAGGAGTTTCCATAACCACGATGTCCTGGAAGGTTGAATATAACAGACTATTCTGATAAATTGAAGTATACGTATATTTCTCATATCATTGCGGCCAAAAGCAATGTGATACACCCATGTGATACAAAACCTGTATCACACCCTTACAGTTTGCTAACTATATTTTTGGTTATATTTCAACATTATTTTGGTGTGAGAAATAAATTATAACACTCGTGGTCATTTATCTGATTTTTATCACACTCGTTTGATAAAACCCATATGAAACTCGCTAAAGCTCGTTTCATATATTTTTTATCAAACTCGTGTGATAAAAATCAGATAAATGATCACTCGTAGTGATAATCTATATCTATATATATATTTTTTTTTTGTGTGCAAAATTCGAAGACTAAATGTAGTATTATTAGTTAGTAAAACGGCCACAGGATATTTTTTTTTAAGTACCGGTAATGCCATTTTCTCCGTTGCCATGTTTTTCCATTCTCCCAATGTCAGAGTTTGTAACCTTCTAAATTGTCGCTGTATCGGTATATTTGACAGCAGGCGGTAAAAAGTTTGATGCCATGAGAATGTTTTTTCTTCCGGTTGCCATTTTGTCCAGTTGCCAGTTTTTTTCGTTTGTCATAGTGTACATTGTCATTTTGTCCATTTAAAACTGACGTACATTGTCCTGCACGGTACCAGTAGCAGGATATATACACGGATTTATTATTTTATGGGCTCTGATAGTCTCTGTGACTGATAATTCCATAGTCGATAATCACCATGACCGATAAACCCCATGATTGCTAACTTTCACGACCATAGCGGAAATTATAGGGTCCACCAGCTCATATTTCCAGATTGCTTACTAATATAGAAAACATATAGTTTGTTTTGTAAACAAGCGAAGTGATCGTCTAGTGCTGTTTACTACGTGAAGAAATCGCGTGTGTAGATTATTATCTCAAAGTAGCAATATCCAGTGTGTAAAGGGATAGTCCGTGTTCACTCCAACTACCAGTCCTAATATTTGCGGGATCAGGTTGATTTAGTAGCGCGCATCGATTTATGCGAAAGCGGAAGGTTGTCCGTAATTATTATTCATCTGTTTCGAATTATTCTATTTTTAGGCAATTCATAGGGGAACCTGGTATACTATAACGGAGGGATTAGAAGCCATAATGGCATGCATGTCCAGTGCTAAACAGGGAACAACTTGGGCTTGGTTAACCCACTGTTGCGGTTGTTGTTGTTGTTGTTAAAAAAAAAAAAATGCTGGCAAATAGGAAAACGATTTTCCTATGTTTATGCGTATTGTATCCAGCATGAGCGGCTTAAATATAAAGGACTCTTCAGTCTAAAGTCTGGAATTGAATGGACCTGGTCAAATTGGGAATCCACTATTATCTTCGATACAAATTTTTCAAGATAAGACTGCTGATGCCGGTATGGATATACTAAAGAGTTACAAGTCATGTGTCTCTTCAGATATGCTCCAACGTGAGATCCCTGAGGATCTCGCACAATAAATTATGAAGTCAGTTTGGAATTAGGGGAAAATAATTTGATCATTATCACCAGAAGCTTTGAATTTGATAATCAACTTAGTTTGCCCATGTTGGCATTTTGATTGGTTAGTTTCCAAATTTGGTCGGTTATTCATGATCACTGACACTTATTTCCATCCGTGGAAGTAATGACATTCCAGAAAATATAATTATATTTTACACAGTGTTATGTATATTATATAGCAATATATAGATATGTCCATGCATAATACAAGTGTTTGGTTTTAATAGTTTCATCACTGTAACGAAACCTGCAAGAGTGTTAGATCACAAGTCAGTTGACAGTGTGTTTTAAATTTTTGCCAAGGAATCTTACAAATTTAATAAGGCTTTTTTCAGATTTTTTTTATATACCGGTATTATGTTTATTAGAATAGGCTTTATTGTGGAGTATTACAGCGCTAGACATCACATTGTTAACAGGAACATGATAATGTGATGTCCTGTCTTTATTACACCATGTAAGCATCCTGTCTGTGTCTTGTGTACTGTTCTCGGTGTTTTATAGGGTGGATGGAAGGTGCACTGGCTCCATGCTGCTTCAGAGAGTTCTTCTTTGAACTTGAAGGAACGCAACTTGGCTGGGTGGTGCTTAGTTGATTCATCGCGAAATAGCTGCAATATTGATGAAAGCGACGTTAAATTGTATTCACTCACTCCTAAAATCTGCTATTTAGTAATCATGATGGGAAATAATGTCCACGACTTTGCCAGTTTGAACCTTTTTTCTAAACAACAACAAGCCCTTGATTCATTCACATGAAACAACGTTTTATGTATGGTGAGATTTTTATCTTATAGCATTACCATAAAAACTAGTAAGATGAACTTAATCACATTGAACACATTTGTATGCCATTTTTAAAGTTTTCAGAGTAACCAAGTGACAAATTAGTGACCAAGGAATCCATATAAATTACGGGTTTTGTCCCAGGATGAGGATCTTAGTCCAACTTCCTCTCATCCTTCAGTCGCACGACGGGTAATTTCTGACAGTATATCTGGCTGAGGTCAGTCTGAGTGGCCTCTTCCCTAAAAAGCGCCGATCCTCGTCCTGAGAACATTTGTTAATAAAAAAATATAACTTTAACAACCCCGCGGTCACTGAAAAATTGGCGCTTTTGTGCGAGAGAACTCTCTGACCCCAGTCAACAATCTTCCAAGGATGATCCATCGTGTGGCAGAAGGGTTAGAGGAAGCTCGAACTAGCAGGATCTAAACACCCATAAAAATACAAATGATTTTATAAGGTTTTTTGTGTGATTATGTTGTTATAATTAGCTTGATCAGGAGAACAATTACTGGTAGGCTACATCAATCTTCATTTTGCTCTGCCCATGCCTGACTTACGTGTACTTCGCTCTGAAGTTTAGGCCAAGTATTGTATTTGTTAAAGGTGATGTCTTAAGTGACGAAGATTCCTGCTCATGAATTGAACTTATTCCCTTGGACTGCCAAATACTATAATGGACGAGCTGCCAGAAAGGGGACAGAAGTCGATTGATGGTCCAAACAAGACAGAGATATTACCACATCCGCCGGAATGTTCGTATCTGGATCCCTTGATGACTCAGACAGCGATTAAACAGGAACCAGTTGAACAGGAAGACAATGACGGCATATATACACAGCCTGGACTACGAGACACTCAGCAGGAGAATTCTGTTCCCTGGACATCGTCTTTTGATGAAGGAACATCAGCCCAGGACTCGGACCTGTCACGGACCGGGGATGTATGTGGATTCAGAATATTTGTATTGGAGTCAACTCCATCACAAAGCGAGGTGAGTACAGTGCGCTGTCTAGTTTTTAAAACGAAAGTTGTGTCCAGCTTCTGCGGGACACAAGAAACCAAAATGAATATTTTGTCTGAAAATGCAGAGTATAAACAATTCCATCGGGGCATTGAAAATTACAAACTGTGTACACTTAACGTTTATTGAGGCACATCATTTGCCCGGTTATGGAAACTATTTCTGGATGGTTTCGAAAACAGAACCCTGTATCTAGGCAAAATCAATTTTATTCTACGTTTAACATGTCAATCAACTGTGAATGCAGTAATCTGGTAATCGAACATTTGCATACATGTAGCCTATACGTGAAGTGCAAAGGAAATGTATTTAATGTCCGAGAATTCACTGTGAAACCAAAACTAAATACTGTGGCTAAAGAACTATGCTGATATAAGCCTATGCAGACTGCAAAGATTCGATGCTTTCCGAACTAGACCAGCATATGTTCGCATCGACATAACTAAAAAGTAGAACTTGTATGAACATGCTCTTTGCATGACAGATAACTAGAAGATTCAATTCAATTCAGTTTCAATGTATTCACCAGTTCCAATATATACATACATACATGATCGATAATATATCTTGAAAACGATGATATCCCTAGCAGTATGTTGACAGGAAGAAATATGCTATATAACTGGTGGGAATAAAACCCCAGGCGGGGGGGGGGGTTCTATCCCGAAAGAGAATAATATGGTATAATATATTGTAATTCATCTCGTGTTAGACTAACTTCAGTGTAGGTAATGCATTTTCTGGACCGGTGAATAACAAAACAAACAAAAAAACCCCATGGTCGGCCCTGCTTACAGAAAGTTAAACTTCAGCCCAGTACGAGATGTTTTTTATCAACAGCGACTTATATAGAGATATAGAATCTATTTTGTTAGATGGGTGGGTAGTTTGTTCCACAGCCTCGGACCTTTAATTCTGGCAGTGAAGAATGGAAGATCAGAAGAATAAAAAGGTCGATACAAATTGATTCTGGAATTTCTGGTAGCATATCGATGCACATTGGATATACGTGTAAAGTAACTCTGGTGGTTAATGGGCAGAAGCGAGGGGAGATAACTGAACTCGTGGACGTATTGTAAAAGAAGGTAATTAGTGAGAGTTGGTAGTGTGAGAATATTCAGATTTTTAAACAGAGGGTCGGTGTGTTCATACCTTCCGGATAGAGATATTATTCGGATGGCACGTTTTTGGAGAGTTATCAATGGAGTAAGGTGAGTTATGCAGGTATTGTCCCAAACAATATTGCAATATGTCAAATAGGGACAAATGAAGGAATACTACAATATAAATAATGTCTTTTTTTTAACATGGTTTTTGATATGATTTATAACCCCTAAATTTCTTGATAACTTCTTGGCCATTCCAGTTATATGTGTCAGCCAATTCAGTTTATTATTGAACCAAACTCCCAGGAATTTAAAATTTTTCACATGTTCTACTGATTGTCCATTAATTGACAATGTTGGAGCTTCAATGTTTGATCGTTTGTTTGGTTTTATGAACATAAATTTCGTCTTAGCTATATTAAGAGACAGTTTGTTGTAGGAGAACCAAGTATGTAGTTTCTCCAGTTCGAGTGATATACCTGTAATGAGGTAGTATCATTAGCAAAGAGTAGAGTGTCAAGTACGTGAGAAACATTACTAATATCATTTATATAAAGGTGAAACAGAACAGGACCTAATATTGAGCCTTGTGGCACTCCACAGCTCATACAAGTCGACGACGACATTGTATCATTGAACTTGACACACAGAGATCTAGAAGATAGATAACTCTGGAACCAGGAGTTTGTGATTCCTCGGAAACCATAATGATCCAGCTTATACAACAGTACTTTGTGATTAACAGTGTCGAAAGCTTCTGAAAAGTCTAAAAAGGTGACTATACTGTATTTGTGCGATTCCTTGGCAGCTACTAATTTCTGCAGTAACTTTGAGTCTTGCCGTTGCATAATTTTGTATAGCACGTACGCCAACTGTTTAGTGCGCCAACTTTGAAAGCCACGGGTAAACCCGTGCTAAATGCTGTCCGTCATAAGGTGTGCGAATATCACCAAGGATTGTCATATGTACACATTTTTAACTTCCTTTAAATTCATTCCCCGAAAGACGGATCATTATGCTTTGTAATGGCATGCATGGTTTCTTTGAACCACAATGTTTTCTTTAACAAAATGAGGAAGATTGTTTCAATTTTTCTAAACCGGTCAAATTTGCGAAACTGGACAATGCACTGTATTGTATCCCTGCCACTATGCGTCACTCGACATCTCAACCTATCCTAAACGCGTGCCCAACAAGACCACCCAATATTTCGCACGTCTCATAAATGTGTGATGTTTTTTGGTTCCGTACCCCACACACTTCGCCATTAGCTTTTGCGCAGAGTCGGTTTAAGGGTACATGTGCGCCATGGTATTCGCGACGATGCAATAAAGGTAAACGCTGTAGCTTTGAACCACAATGTTTTCTTTAACAAAATGAGGAAGATTGTTTCAATTTTTCTAAACCGGTCAAATTTGCGAAACTGGACAATGCACTGTATTGTATCCCTGCCACTATGCGTCACTCGACATCTCAACCTATCCTAAACGCGTGCCCAACAAGACCACCCAATATTTCGCACGTCTCATGAATGTGTGATGTTTTTTGGTTCCGTACCCCACACACTTCGCCATTAGCTTTTGCGCAGAGTCGGTTTAAGGGTACATGTGCGCCATGGTATTCGCGACGATGCAATAAAGGTAAACGCTGTAGCCCACTCTCCCAGCTTTGCGTTACCAAAGTTGTATAGTGCGAAAATCCGGCAACTTGATGCCAAACTCAAACATAGCACTAAACATTCGTCACCGTTACCGTGCTTTACAACGAAAGTGTAATCTTAAAAATAACTATATACATGTACATATTAACTTACTTTTTGATGATATGACATTGATAGAAGTGTTTATTGTTCAGATGAGGTATCCAATTTTATATTAATACTACAAGATTCTTCTGCTGAACGTGATTTATTGTCTCGTGTTAATTCATTTGTTCATAGTTTTTACCTGCCGAAGCTCATAATTTGTTAGGTATTATTGAAAATCCCTAGTATAAGTAATACACAAGTTTGTCATTTTGATTTTATTCGTTTTTCTGTAGGAAGATTCATATCGAACAAGCGTAGAAGGAAAATTGGGGATGGAAGGGGAAGGAAGCACGGAATCCGGAAAATTAAATATTGCATTAAATGACCAGATGGCTGCATCCATGCAAACAGCTGTGAGAACGCCGTCTGGGAGAGAGCTAAATAACCCTCAGAATATTGAAGCACATGAGAAGTATAAGCCACACTTATGTTCATGGTGTGGATCTAGTTTTGGCGATAAAAAAGGCCTTGTACGTCATGTAAGGCGGCATACCGGGGAGAAGCCATTCATATGTTCAGAGTGTGATGCTAGATTCTCTCACAGTAGTAGTCTTGTCATACACAGGAGAAAGCACACTGGTGAGAAGCCATATAGCTGCACGGTATGCGATTATAGTTGTGCTAAAAGATACAGCCTTGTCCAGCACAGGAGAAAACACACTGGAGACAAGCCATATACCTGTTCAGTGTGCGATTATAGTTGTGCACAAAAATCCAACCTTGATCAGCACAAGAAAAAACACACGGGTGAGAAACCATATACCTGCACACTGTGTGACTATAGTTGTGCTATAAAATCTAGCCTTCTGCAGCACAAGAGAAAACACACGGGCGAGAAGCCATATACTTGCACAATGTGTGGATATAGCTGTGCTCTGAAATCTGGCTTAGAACAACACAGGAGAAAACATACTGGCGAGAAGCCATACAACTGCACAGTGTGTGATTATAGCTGTGCGCAAAAAGCCGGCCTAATTCGACACAGGGCAAAACACAGTGGCGAGAAGCCCTATAAATGTTCAGAGTGTGACTACAGGTGTAGTCAGAAAGGCAGCCTAGCTGCACATAAGAGAAAACACACTGGGGAGAAACCATTCAAATGCTCATTGTGCGATTTCGGCTCGGCTTTGAAGAGTAATCTGGTGGAACATATAAGAACACACACCGGAGAAAAGCCTCATCAATGTTCCGTGTGCGTATATAGTTGCACACGTAAGGCTGACCTTGTCGGTCATATGAGAAAGCACACCGGGGAAAAGCCATTCATGTGTTCCGTGTGTGGTCACCGATTTTCTCTGAAATGTAAACTCGGTCGACACATGAAAACGCATACTGGGGAGAAGCCACACAAATGTTCATTCTGTGAGTACAGCTGTTCCAGAAAGGGTAACCTTGTTGTACATATAAGAACACATACTGGCGAGAAACCACACTTATGTTCAGTGTGTGGCTATGGAAGCTCCAGGAGAGGTTATCTTGTTAAACATATGAGAACACATCATCTAGAAGAAGGTATTAACTCAGGGATTGTAGATGTCCTTGAATAAACGATCTTGTGGTACACACAAATGACACGAGCAGTCCACCTCGTAAGTGGGGGGGGGGGGTCATGGGATCAGTCTTAGACTCTTACCTTAATTTTTACGATGTACATTGCATATTTTATGCGCATGTGCGATGTGTAGGTATCTCACGGTATATTATTCTCGAATTTAGGTAGCTCCTCTTATTCCCCGCCAATTGTTCGTGAGCAATATATAATTGACGAGATAACGTCAGAGGTGAAGGATCTTTTTTTAGGAAAAGGTAAAAACTGCCAGTTAAACGCAACATAACCAGGGTGATGGAAAAAGAAGCCGGCTTAATGACAAGTATTCGTATGACTCCACGTGCAGACTGCATAACGGTCATATGGCGCTGATGCGCATTTCTGCTTCTTCATATATATGTGCACAAATATATACCACTTGCATTGTCATTCTACAGACGTCCTGGATATTTATATCAGTTATGATAAGTGTATGTTATAAATGTTGTAAAACATTCTCCACGTCATACAGTTTATGCAGACATATAATTTCAACACATGAGACATGATAAATCAATTGACGAAAAAAAAATTAAGATAAAAAAACCCAGCGTGGAATAGGTTGTAATGTATTAAATAATATGTATAGCAGAGAGGATGAAGGCTTTTTCTGCGCTGATGATCCCTCTGATGAAGATGATAATCATGACTATTATTTAATATGCTCACATCTAATTTATCGACACGAGCGTCTCCTTTACCACACAGAATGATTTTACCCTGATGTAAAACTGAAATGTTTAGATGTAGATTTAAATTTCAATCCGTTAAGTTATGGAATAGTTTACCCCAATCTTTACAAAAAGCAACTGCTGTAAAATCTTTTAAGTCAAATCGCTTTAATTTCTTTTATAGCAAATTCTTAATGGATGGGGTGCATTTTATTGAGTTTTGGAATTGTCTTATTATGTACTTGTCTTAGATACTTTTGTTAATTTTAAACATGCTTAGTTTTATTCCCTTTACTGTTATTTTGTTTTGCTCTTTAATTCATCATTTTGTTGTTTTTACTTGCACCACTATTTGTATATACACATGGTCGTCCTCATGTATCAGTAGGCTTTGGTTAAGTGAGCCCTTCGAGTGAAAATAAAGATTATTATTATTATTATTATTATTATTATTATTATGACGATAGAGATGTTGATAACCACGTAGATGCTTACACAAATATTCATGATGGTGATGTTAGCGATCAAGAGTGTGAAATATGGGATATTTTAGCAGAAAAAAACAAGCTGTCGACAGACCTGAATAAGAAATGCAGGAGAAGGCATAATCTTATGAAGGCAACTCCATTCTGTCAGTATATGGTTATTTTCGTCCAACTTTTCGTGATACGTTAACGAAACTCTACAAGAAACCACTACCATGAAAATTCTGAAACTAAATGCCACTCCAAAAGAACTGAACTTTTCCACTAATGAAGCTTGGGAGATGGCCTTTGAAACTCGGAAATGGCTATTTGATATCGTTTTACCGGACGAACCTGATGAATGAGACGATACAGAAGACGATGAGTCAAGGATTTGAAAGCGACTACCAGAGAATATAATATAATATAATCTGAATATGATAGACAAGGATTCATATATATATGCATGTAATAATGTATAACTGATATTATCGTCACTAGTATTTGGGAGATAAAACATATATTGAAAACAAAACAAATAAATTATATCGTTTTCGTTCCTTTATTTTATATATCCACTATGGAATTGTCTCGTCTTATCTCATAGGTAGCAGTGCTACTTACGCATGGAATCATGGGAAGGTTTTATTTCCAAGTAGTTATTTCTCTTCACTCACATTCTTCACGCGTATACATGTCTATTTATCGTACACAGAATGAAAATTTTATGGAGTTGATAGATCCTTCTCTATGAACTAAAATATCACGTGAACAAATACGGTGAGCACATACAGGATTTTGATTGGTCGAGTCCTCCATAATGCAGGTTTGTAAACACGTACCAGTCGGTGGAGAAAATGCTGGCTGACAAACTCTTTGAAGTTACGCCTGTCTCCTAAGTCAAAACAAACACGGATATAAACATGTGAATTCAATTCAATCGGAGGGGACGTAATATACAGCACATTGCCTGGCGTTTGAATTGCTCAAATATGGACGTATTCGGAGAGCTCATAGGTCACGAATTCTTTTCCGAATGCCTGTTAGTACAAAGGCTGGGTTTTGTCTGTTACTTGTTTGGTGAAATCTCTCGACAAAAGCCTTCGATGAAAGGGCTGTACCATACGAACGAGAGAGTCCTTTTATTGCATGTTGGTTGTTCGATCCTCGCAACGTGAAATTGCTTTAATTGTGAAGTACGTCAGAGGGTGTCGTTGATTCATTGTAAATAGCAATCTACCGGTTTCGTGGCTTGAAAGCCTTTGTGGAAAAACGTTGCAGATGGTAAACCTTAAATACTAGATACTTGACAATCTTGTATTTTTTGTATACGGTAATTCAAAATACGGATTATAGTACCCTTTACGATATGATACCGATATATGGGCATGAGTAGCGTGACAGGACCCACGAAGTAGAGCGAGGAAGATGACTTGGGGGTCCAAACGTAATGTTATAGGTCACTCAAGTAGGTCAAATTTCATCAAAAGTAGGTCAGCTTAGAACTTGCTGGTAACATTCCCCTAATGCAAGTTGATGCCAAAAATCAAGGTTCTAATGTCAACGGTTCTCCTTATTTTGCCGACGAAAGGATTCAGATGGACTGACCGACTCTCTCACTCACTCATTTCCGGACAATTTGCAAATGAGAGCCTACTTCGTAGGAATATTAAATCTGATTGTTCATAGAACCACTCGCGGTACGCTTTATGAAATGACGGATAGAAAATCGAAGTAGACTATTTGCCAATCTCAATAAATTAATATCCTATTAATGTCGGAAATATTATAGAAAAGGTATTTAAACGTCAATTCGGTTCAGTGCGCATGCGCAGAAAAAAAAAATCGGGCGTGAGCAGGTCTGTTCTGCGCAGGTGTTCTGCGCAGGTGGCTGCCATGGTGACGTCACTTCCGGTTTCTATGGGGCATGTATTCCTCCGCGGTGATGCGGTCTGGCGGCGATGTGGTCGTGAGGAGAAGCTTCCGCGGACCGAAAGTAGTTCCAAATACGTGGGTTTTCGTGAGAATGATCGGCAATCTTCAGGGGCGAGAGGGGTCCCTAGTGGACCGATTGGGTCGAGTGAGGTGTCAAAGTGAAGCGTTCCTCCAGGGTTATCCAGTCATGGGCGGGTGCTTGTAAAATTAGGATTTGTCCCGAAAATATAAAAAGCGGAACACGGACTTTACTCCTAAAATAGGGGAAAACCCCTACCGACCCTATCCCAAAGGGCTAATATCGGTCCCCCCGGCCTATAGGGGCCTGCTGAGAGGTAGGGTGGGGGAGTGTGCGTGTGTGTGTAAGCTTAGGATTTGTGCCGAAAATATAAAAAGCGGAACACGGACTTCACCACTAAAATAGAGGAAAACCCCTATCAACCCTATCCCAAAGGGCGAATATCGGTCTCCCGGGCTTATCGGGGTGACAGAGGCAGGATGGTTGTATGTTTTCACAGAAAAAAAATATAAAAAGCGGAACACGGACTGCAATAGGGGAAAACTCCTATCAACCCTATCCCAAAGGACTAATATCGCTCTCCGGGCTTATCGGGGACTGGGTCATGGGTGGGTGAGATTAGGGTACTCATCTTTACATCCGGGGACTTGACATCCGGGTACTCATCTGACATCCTTATGTAAACCGTAGGTTACTGTGCAGGTCACGTGATTTTGTGGGTCTGTGTGACGTCACTTCCGGTTTTTCAGAATGACCAAAAACTACCTCCAACATCCGTCTACTCATCTTACATCCTTGCGCAAAATGCAGGTTACTGCGCAGATCACGTGGTTTGGTGGGTCTGTGTGACGTCACTTCCGGTTTTTCAGAATGACCAAAACCTACCTTCGAATACAGAAAAGTTCCAATGTTTCGTTAGACCTGAGACGTATGCGTGGATGATTTGTACTAGAACATCCGGGATCTCTTCAACATCCGGGTTTTCCCCGGGCGGGCAAGCACGCAGCGCGCGGGTTATCCGACGGCTCGCGCGCGCGGGTTATCCGGCCGCACGACTGCGCGGCATCACCGGAAGTGCGCAGGTCACGTGGTTTGGAGGCGCCAGTTATACCTATTCTGAGGGTGGGCTTCTTATTGGACAAGAGCAGTCTGACATCAGCACAATGAACTTCTGAATACACGGACAATAGCATAAGTGAATTGTAAACACACCCATAGCGGTTCCCCCAGCGTGGATGTGCTGTCATGGAGGGGGTAATAACAGGATTCACCTGTAATCTTTGTTGTTGCTGCTGTTGTTGTTCTTGCTCTCTTTCTTTTGGACTAACCAATCAGAATAGTACTTATCACGGACTACATTCCGTAGGGGTATATATAGGCGCCCATGTGTGACGGTCTGTAAAACACGTCCCCTCTGGATCCCTCACCTCCATTCCTGCGGTTGCAGAGCCATGACGAAGGCCCATCCCTATGCCACTCGCATTTTACAGCATGCGACCGTGGCTAATTCACCCACGGGTTACCGAGCAGTGGTTCGTTCCATGTTTGCAGATGGCGACGACAACGACGGGCGACGCCAGATCCTGAAAGAGTTCACAGAAGCGGTCCTCGAGTGCTATCACTCACCACTTCTGGACTATGACAGCCATTCTTGATGCCCGGGCTATGGACGAGGAGCGCTCACGCCAGAACCAGCGACGGCTGGTTGGCCTCGCAATGGTCTTTACCCTATTGACCTTGACGCTGTGCCAATGGCATTGGGGACCTGACCATAAATACGAGGGTCAGTTAGAGTATGCGTCATTCGGCATTGGGTCAAACATGTCACCATTCCTACGAGCCATCCTTCCCCTTACACCCCAGGTGGGGTTACACGTCTATGAGGATAAAGTCACTCTCGTTGAAGACCGTGAAGATGTTTGCTGGTCGCGCGCTGAGACCGTATCTAATACGGTTACGTTACACCGTGACGGCTGGACCAAATTTAAACGGGTGTTGAGCGGTGAACTCGACGGAAATCTCATCCACATAGACAATGCCACTTACGTACACCGTGGACCCTTCTTCCCACGCCTGGGCCGTTACCAGGCCCCTACTCGAGGCTTCAACCTAGATCCCGATCTGTAGACAGTCTTCGAGAACGTGGCGCCTATTGTGCACCAGCTGTTTACACCGGACGAACGGTCGGCTGTTCAGTTGGGCTGGGCTCGTGCTATTGATGACGCGCTGGCTGAACCCAATGAACAAATCATCAACCGCGACAAGGAAGAAGACGAGAGAGGCTATCCGCTTCCGCAATCTGCAGAGATGTCCTGGATAAACACCCGTAGCCCACCGTCGAAGGACGACGATGTCATAGATTACCCAGATAGGCTCAGTCAGCCCAGTGACAATTGCATCCATACAACGCAGGCCGGTACGGCATCGGAACTCAAATGAAAACATCCAGAACGAAACTGTGACCCCAACGCCAGATATTCACAGATAATATAGGGTGTACGTTTCATATTGCAATCCCATGATGCACCATGTTGAAGGCTAATAATTAGAGCCCATTTTTTCCAGGACTGTATTCACTTGTCTTAAACTATGCGACGTGAAAGGTCCCACGTTCCGCTGACCCGGAATACAGCCCCCACAGCGGTGGAGGACAATTTTACCACAGATCCTGACGAACCACCCATAGAAGTATTACCCATACAGGAAGCTGTGCGTTCAATCTACCAACATCATTGGCCTACCATCCGGCACGGTTTTCATCGCCATCGTCCTATATTGGACTACCGATACAATTTCCGGTTAGAGGATAACACCTGCCTACCTCACCACGCCTATACCATTTTTGAGGACCAAGCTACAGCCTTAAAATGAAATCTCACCTTTGGGTATTTAATACGGCATAAGGAGACGGACCAGCTCCGGTACTTTTACCCCAGTCATAATACCTTCGTGTACCATCAACCCTTCGCCATTACGGATCGGTCGTCCTTGGACACGGCACTGACCCAACTAGAGACCTTGGATAGCTTGGAATGGGCCAGACAACAACGCCCCAACACCAAATGGCAGGTGGAGATGACGACCAATGTTACGTTTTACGTGACTAAAATGATCGACCACCCGATCCTTTGATTTCACGTCATAAACTTTTCCTGCATATAAATACGAGAGACAGTCAAATCTTGTACCATTCACGTACTGACCATGACGGGGATATAATACGGGCGTTTCTCAGCTTGACCCCCGAGGTCTTCCTGGACGTCTATGCGGATAAGATCGATATCATGGAAGAGGTGGAAGACATCTGTGATGCGGACCCTACACAACCGTGCCCGGCTAACATTCGTCTGTTCCGGGAAAGCAAACCGACGAAGGCACGGAATTTCTCAACAGACCGTTCCAACAGTTTCTGAAAGCCCAGAAGGTCTTCTTCTTCCATACCTACAACGAGACCAAGGCTTCCGCTGTGGAAAGGTTCAACAGGACATATTTCACCTATAAGAATACAAGACGGTACATCGATGTTCTCCCGAAACTTGTGAGTGGTTACAATAGAGCCTATCACCGGAGTATAGAGAGAGCCCCCATTGCCGTGACCAAACGCAATGAAGACCAAGTCCGGCGTGTCTTGTACCCCAGGCAATCGCAGCGAACACCGAAGGAGGTGTTCAAGGTTGGAGACCTTGTACGGATCAGTAAATTCAAAGGTCAATTTGAGAAAAGTTACTTGCTCAACTGGAGCGATGAGCACTTCCTGATTGCACGACGCCTACCCCGACAGCGGCGAGTCTATGAACTGGAATATCTTCAAGGGGAACCGTTGCTAGGGACGTTTTACGAGACGGAATTACAACCTGTCGTAAAAACACAGCAAGACTACTACACGGTGGAGCAGATTTTTTGAAAACGGAACGTCGACGTGGCAAACTGTTTCATTTCGTCAAATGGCAAGGCTGGGCCAGTTCCTTCAATTCCTGGGTCGCGGCCAACCAGGTGAAACGACTATAAATCCAGACACCACTGCCGTCATCCTTCATTCCACGTTCGACCACGGTGCTATGGACAAACAGCAGCTGCCTCTGAACACAGCGTCTCCCAAAACGCGCAAAGTGCAAGTGGGCTTTGTGGTGATATTGCTAACCCTGCTAATTGTGTTGTACGGAGATGTGTTTTACGACGTAGCCTATCTCAGCACTCTACTTAACCAACTTAGAACTCCAGCTGTGAGTGGCAGTCAAACCAGTCTACAGACCTTCTCTACACCAGTCAACCCCGTGATCGAAACGAGCCCAGTCATCACCACCACCACACCACGTGTACAAGCCACATCGAGCTCCACACCAAGTATACAGTCAACACCTACACCAAGTACACCCACTACGTCTGAAAATCCACCGGATTTCATCCCTCACAGTGAACAGACAACGACGAGCGACGTTGTAGCCACCACCACTACTCCTGTTCACTCGTACCAAATTTACAAGAGCGGGTTACCACGACAGCGGTTACACCTCGAACCATGGACCCTCGGTGGCAGGATCCCTTCACTTGCGTCACGCAGGACCGACGGGTTCCGGCAAAACGCACTTCGTCAGGAAGCTCCTTCAACACGCCGACAGCATGATTACCCCACCCATTGCCCGAGTCGTGTGGTGTTATGGAGAATGGCAGGCAGCGTATGCAGCAATGCCCCACATCACGTTCGTGGAAGGCCTACCTAACCTGGCCGATTTGGAACCCGACACCTTGGTGGTTCTGGATGATCTCATGGCAGAGACGGATGCGCGGGTCACCCAACTCTTTACCAAAGGCAGCCATCATCGACGGCTCAGCATCATCTACATTGTGCAGAATCTGTTCAGTAAAAACAAAGAACATCGGAACATCAGCTAAATGCCCACTATATGGTAGTCTTCAAAAACCCGAGAGATACCACTCAACTGCTGCACCTGGCGAGACAGATGTACCCTGGACTCACTGCGTTTGCGTTGGAAGCCTTTAAAGATGCGACAACCCCTCAGCACGGGTATATGCTCTTCGACCTGAAGCAAGCCACCCCCGACCACCTTCGACTACGGACCGGTATCTTTCCCGGAGAGACCCACCACGTGTACATGCAAAAATAATGTAAACACACCCACAGTGGCTCCCCCAGCTGGGGTGTGTGTTTGATGATGGGGATAATAAAAGAATTAATACAACATCATGGTTGACTTTGTCTCTGTTCAATATTCAGGAGGTAGGTAGATAAAAAGGGCAGAGTTGTGGGTTCTAGCATTAGTTGTACATGATATCTGCGCGAGTACGGAAGCACGCCCCGACGCTCCGTGTATTGAAGACGGCCCCACCCGAGTTGGTCCGAACCATTGTACGCGGTGCGGACCCTGACCGTGTACGCTGTCTGTGCGAGATCGGGTACAACCTGTTAAAAGGCAACGTACCACTGACTCCGGCTCAGAAGACCAAGTTGGTCAAGCATAAGACAGGTCTCCGAACCCTAGTCCAGAAGCGGGTCCCTCAAACACAAAAGAAAAAGGTGTTACAGAAAGGCGGCTTTCTCGAGGCCATCTTAGCACCGTTGGCCGCTTCTGTGTTGGGTCCAGTATTGGGTGGACTCTTCGGCCGACAATGAACCACACGAAAAAAATGGTCCTCGTCGAACCTCGGCTCCTTCAAAACCTCCAATCACCGTACCCCGTACCTTCTACGGTGAAGACGATAAACACCCTCGATGAAGAGATGCGTCAGATCTTACAACGACCGGGGTTAAGCGACAGTGAGAAAGTACAACAGTACAATGAGACGCTTCAGCGGTACATGACGTTCATGGACCAATACAAAACCCTCTCTACCCCAGCACCACCACCACCACGCGACACACCACCGACCTCAGCACCGCTCCAACAGCCCTCATTACCAGGGTACCACCCACAGCCCCACAGTGGGTCGAAGACGAAGTCCTGAAGAGTGTACCTGCATCGTTCAAGAAACAAGCTGGCCTGGTATTACAACGGGTGAAAGATAATCCTAACATGACTTGGAATGATAAAGGCGAACTACTGGTACAGAATCAGGTGGTCCCCGGTACCCACATGACGGATTTAGTGAATGACCTGATGCGTCAACGCAGGTCGCACACGGATCCTCGAGGATGGGAGGTCTTTGCTCAAGGCTCGAAAGATATGCATGTATCACAGGAATTGGGGGTGAGTCCCCAGCGCTGGGCCTGGATGCAGCGTGACCAGCAATCGCCGATACGTGCACAACGACAGACGCGACTCTCACATACTTGGGAAGCCGACTGGAAACCGAAGTCACCCCCCAAAACACCCTCACGGTGGGCACCTTCTTTTCACCCCTTTACCACACTACCCCTGAAATTACGTCAATCAAGATCTATGACACGTAACAGGGCACCGCGACGATCACGACGCCGGGAACAAGCGCCCAAGGCCTGGGACAACTATTAAAACCAACATCCTACCCAGTAACAGTTCGCTTGATGTGTTTCCTGACAACAACCTGGCCAAGTACGTGACCCAGTTACGGCAACCGTTGCATTTACCTGGACGCTGGAAATGTGGACTTGTAGATATCCAATGTCCTTACTCGTGGTACTACGTGCGAGCCGATGAAGTGTGGTACGTGGTGACCTACGAAGGGAAAGACACTCGACTCACCCTCCCCGAAGGCCAATACGATACCCCCAAGGAGTTATTATAAGTCTACGAGAGGTCACCATTACTTCAAATCCTCTGAAAACCTATCCCTTCAAAAATCACGTGGACTTCGATTACGATCCACACAACGACAAAGCGCAGATCCTCCTCACCGCCAACGTGAGTGTTGTATTCAGTCCTATCATACAGCAAATGCTGGGTCTCGCTCACCCGACCTACTCGGGGCCATCCGCGGACCATGACCAGATCCCGATGGATATGAAGGTGGGTATGTACGGACTCTACGTCTACTCAGACGTGGTCGACAACCACACCGTGGGCGATGTCAAAACACCTCTGTTACGGGTGGTCTCCATTAAAAAGAAGTATGAAGATCAAGTCACCGAGAGTTTCAACCACATGCTCTACCTACCGGTGCGACAAACTGACATCAACACTGTCACGGTGGACATAAGAGATGACACGGGACGACCGGTCGCATTCCTACGAGGGAAAGTGGTGCTGACACTTCATTTCTGACAAGCACGTTCTCCCAACTTTGTATTGTGAGAGTACCTTACGAGTGCGATGCAAGCAGCTATATGGACTATTATGCCCAACAGGCCGGGGGTGGCCTTCCGTTCTTTGCAGGTACACGCATGCAACGAGGACATGGGCTGGTTTACATATTCGGGAGCATCGACAAAACGTTCCTATCCTTGGTGACGCGTGGGGTAAAAGCGATCGGCAAACAAGCGGCACGCAGTGGACTGCAAGTTGCCGGTGATGTCTTGGGTGGTACGGCACCCAAAGAAGCCTGGAAACACCGAGCTAAAGAAGCAGGAGATGTGTTGGTCGCCAAAGCACAACGTACCGTAGGGAATAAAAGACCTGCACCATCGAGACCACGCACCAGTCGACGACCGACCCAGCGACGACGCACATCGAAGAACCAGGATATATTTTCTTGAACATGTCCTTAATCGTCGCAGAGTCCTGTCCTTCCACTAACAGTGAATTTGATTTGTGGACCGTCCCTCTCACACAGACCAGTGCCGAACAAGGATTATGGGTGGAGCATCTCCCGCCCTCCAGCATCAACGAAACAGGGCCCATCGAGTTCACCACCAGTAATGCGGATACGGCCTATGTGGATTTAGCTCATACGTACTTGTATGTGAAAGCCAAGGTCGTCAATGGGGATGGCTCCAGAATCATCCAGAATGCCACGGTGGGCCCGACGAATCTCTAGCTGCAATCTATGTTTCAACAGGTGGATATTTTTCT